>JAODLL010003682.1:0-11590 GCA_026546735.1 Forbesichthys agassizii
GCCTCGGGGAAGACCCAGGACCAGGTGGAGAGATTATATCTCTACACTGGCCTGGGAACGCCTCGGGATCCCCCAGTCAGAACTTTCTAATATGGCTCAGGAAAGGGAGGTTTGGGGTCCCTGCTGGAGCTGCTGGCCCCGGGACCCGACTCCGGATAAGCGGATGAAAATGGATAGATGGATGGTGACTAATACAATACAAAGGACAAACCACTATAGGTTAAATTATGAACTATAAAATAGCTTAGCTTGTGCATTATAAACAATGTTACAAATTCATGAATAAAAAAAATAATGAGAACACGGTTACTATATTCACATCGCTGGCATTCTCGGAACATTGTCTTAAGCCTTTGAGGGCAAGGGTAAATTTTTTTGGGATATTCCTTGTTAGTGGATATCCTGGCCATGGCTTCCTCTTTCGTCCGCTTGTCAATGTTTACACAGTCCGATATTCTACTTGAAGCGTGAGAATGGTGTTGGAGATGAGTTGGGCTAATCTTTATGAGCAAATATCTACATATGAATGCGAACAAAACGCTGAATCGCCGTCAGACCATCTCATTTCTACTTCAAACTGAAACCAGCACAATATCCGTTACCAAAATCGTATGTAGCTGCCTATAGATTTAGTATATTCATATGAAGATATCATATAGCGATGATAACAGTGGTCACATTTTTTTTTACTACAATTTGTTCATTATGCATTTAAAATGACTTATGATTGGAAAATATAAAAAGTAGCCTAATCTTTCTTACTGTGTTCATCATATGTCTATAAAACATATATATTGGAGAAGAAATCAGCTGCATGAACAAATCAGATGCAGCTGCATCTATATAAGAGCATGTAATGTGTAATAACAGTATAAACTACATAATGATGAACAAATTAAAAAGAATACCATAACATTCATCAAATTGGGTGGTTGCATAGCAAGATTTTGGTATAGTTTTCTACTGTTAAAGTGACACAAATATCTAAACGTGGCAATCCTTTAATACACAGTTTACTGCAAGTTCTCAAGACAATTCACATAGCACCAACATTTGAGGGTTATTTCCTTCCACAGGCATGGATTGATTTATAATCTGAGAAACAGATATCCTTACTAAGAGTCCACAACGTGTACATCATACGTTGCTACTGCTGCATGCAACAACTAGAATGCTCCTAGAATCTGCTGGCCTTCATACGCTTTTCTAGCTATGCTACATAAAGTTTCTGACCGATTAGATGAGCGGACATGTGTGTCACGAGAGTGTGTATTAAAGATGATATAATGACTGCACCAGATGGGCATTCTGCTGTCTTTTTTCATTGAATTGATTGCTTTAAATATAATTGATTGTTTTAGATTTAATAATTTTTTATTTTTTTTTTAACCAAAATCTGGAGAGCTTGTGTGGTGAAGATGGAAAGGAGGGTGGACAGGATTTGTGAGGCCAAGAAAGCGCGATTAATCACGCTCGTCTAACTGGAATCTTCAAAGATAACAAGCCATCTGCTCCAGTCATTCATCAACTATAAAAATGGAGAGGCGTGAAAACGCAGCCAGCTCATCATATTGGGCCTGCATGGTTGGCGGGTGTGTTGCGGTAGCGTGGAAATGCCTCGCCTAATAGGAAGCAGAGACGGTTTGGCCATTCCTGTCGATACGAGGCCGCGTGCTAAGTGGCACGGTGCATGGTCTGCAAGAGGAAGCTGGAGGGGAACGAAAGACAGATGGAGATGGAAAAGACAACATGGACATTGCTAGAGCAATATTGTCGGCACAAGGTCGTGCTCTGCACTCACAACCAACACATTGTCATTTTGTATTATAGAAAATAAAAGAATAACATTGTTACGAAGTTACTGAAGTTACGCAGTTGTTTAGCTATGAGCCATGAACATGTTAATGAAACAGGAGGAAACAAAGAGCTGTCTGAATAAAGAGGACTTTAGCGTGGTCCAGTCGCTAGTGTTCAGCACAGCCACAGGTGTTTAAACATCACGGCTCTGGCTTCTCTTCCCTAGTTTCTTTTTTTTTTTAATACCTATTCAACGTGTGTACTAACATTTACATTTCATACTGCTGTTTGTTTAATGAGGAGAGTGAATCTAGCCAGGTTGTGCCAAGTTCCTGTCACTAGGCAGGGTTTGCAGCTCGGCTGTGTTGCGACAAGTGGTGAGAGACGTCCCCCCCCCCCCCTCCCAAAAAAACATACCAACCGGTAGCTCACGGGGTATAGGTGTGGTCATGGGCGCTCACCTTTTTTGTTTTACCTACACCTCAGTCACCGCGTCAGTTGCGCTGAAGGCACGCATTGATTAAAACAGGCTCAAGATGGCAGTTTGTTTCCATTTCTTTTCAACCAGTGTTTACTCGTGTCCACATTGCAGGTTAAACTGCATATTTTTTGTTGACTTAGCGTGCTTGACAGACAGGATAGGGGGAAGAGTAACTATCCTGCTTACTTGGTAGTGATTGTTTTAATAGGCCTTGTCAATAGAATTTTTTCTAAAAGAAGCAATGGACTGGAACAGTTTTTGTTTTATGCCAGAAGAGGAATGTTCAGCATTGAGGTTGTTTGAAAGGTGACTGTGGCTCCGGCAGCCAAGCAGCTTTTTGTCTGCTAGCATTCTTTGTTACTGTGTGAAAGCAAAATGGCCAAGGAGAGAATTACAACTCTCTCTCTCTCTCTCTCTCTCTCTCTCTCTCTCTCTCTCTCTCTCTCTCTCTCTCTCTCTCTCTCTCTCTCTCACAAACTTGTTAGTTGTAAGAGAAGGACTAAATTGTTGTTGTTAATATAGAATGCATTGTAGTTAGCTTTAGATCAACTAAAGGTATATTTGCCTTCAGAGCCAACCACGTCTTTATTAAATCCTGAGTTTATAAAAAATACACAGGCTTATGTTTGATGTCTTGGTTGGTTGAACATCACCACGGTGTTTAGACATCCACTGAACGGTTTAATTAGCCAGCTAAATAGGAATGACCCTCCAGTCCAAATATAATTAGGCCTCCAAACACTCTCAATGCCAGCACCGGCCAGGGCTGGAAAATTACATTTATTTGAGGTAACTGGATACCTATTTACATCACAGCGGCGCATATGGTCTCTCTCTTGGTGTGGTTGTTTACGAGCAATTCATTCAACATCATTACATTATCTTAAGTGTATCATTAACTGTGGCGAAATGGCAATTAGATGGTGTGTTAACTTTGGGGGAGGGGGGTGTAAGGGAATGTGTGTGCCAGATTATTTATAGTGAGACGATAGCAGACAGGTATACTAAACTTATATCTGTCAGCTGTAGTAATTACAGTGATTCAGTAAGTAGTCAGATTCGCCATTAGCTGCCTAATTAACACACATGTAGAGTTACTAAGGACCATAACTGCAGTGTTAAAACGAGCAGTGTACTATGTTCTAGATGAGGCATATCCAAACTGCACATGAATTAAAAAACGCCCACGTAAGAGAACAAAAGTGTGACATTCCGTCACTGAAGTCTAGCAATGCAAATTAATCAAACTTTTCCTCTTTCAAAAACGACCCCTCTCTCTCTCTCTCTCTCTCTCTCTCTCTCCCTCTCCCTCTCCACTCAACATGCTACACACAGGCTAGCTCATTAGTGGAGGCTTTGGGAGCATTTGTAAAGCTACAGGGAGCACAAAGAGAGGAAAAGGGCGATCCTTTCATTTCACCCTTTTCTTACCAAGTTTTCTTCGCCCCTGACAGAGCGAGGCCTCGCTGAATAGCAGAGGCAGTGCTGTGCTAAATGAGGCCGGGGTACAGGGTTCTCGTTCATGCAGAGAGCCGCCAGCCCCCTCTATACCTGTCCCGGAGAAAAGAGGGTCCAGCTGCTGAGGCGGAGTCTTTTTCCACGGGCTCAATAGAAACCTTGTGAAAAGACCTTAGACAGGCTAGCTGAATATGGGGAAGAGAGAATGAGAATTGGGAGTCAGGAAAGGAAGGAAAAAGGTGGGGAGCAGGAAAGGGGGGGGGGGAGGGGGCTGTTCTAGGAAGAGAGGGTACATGGGCCGCTTCTTAGAAGCATCAGTTTATCCCCCACTGAGCCTGTAACCCCCAGCGTTGGGATGTGACAGAATATAGGAGTGGCTTGGTTTAATCAATCATAATGGAAATGAGCACGCTATAATGAAGCTCTTTGGAGCAGTCCATTATTTGTGCAGTTCAAAGGGTGACAGAGAGAGAGAGAGAGAGAGAGAGAGAGAGAGAGAGAGAGAGAGAGAGAGAGAGAGCGTTTGGAGAACTGCTACAGCCGACCTGAACTGAATGTCAAAACTCTCCATGTTTGCCATATTTTCTGTAGCATCCTCAATTGATTTATGGTTTGGCAAAAAACAAACAAACAAAAAACAATTGTGGCTATTTTCCATCTCAGCCTGCACCGCCCTTCCAAGCCTGATCCTCTTGCTCCTAGAACCCACTTCTCTGGGTCTCCCTGGACCAAGGTAAGTGCTGTGCATGGATAATCGGCTTCTCTGATGATTTACAGTAGTGACAATGGTGTCTGTTTGTTTGCTGTCCTTGCTTGGCTCAGCTCTGTGCTTTCTTTAACCCCCCCCCCCCCCCCCATACACCCCCTCCCCCCACCTCCTCCCCTGCCCCCTTTCTTCCTTACACTGCCCACTCACCTCCCCCTCCCCAATGCCAGCCTCTCCTTTCCAACTGCCTCCTCTGCCCATGCTGTCTGCCTGTCTGTCTGCCTGCCTGCCTGTCTGTCTGTCTGTCTGCCTGTCTGCCTGCCTGTCTGTATGTGTATGTCTGTCTGTCTGCCTGCCTGTCTGTCTGTATGTGTTTGTCTGTCTGCCTGCCTGTCTGTCTGTCTGCCTGCATGTCTGTATGTGTATGTCTGCCTGTCTGTCTGCCTGTCTGCCTGCCTGTATGTGTATGCCTGCCTGCCTGCCTGCCTGTCTGTCTGTCTGTCTGTCTGTCTGTCTGTCTGTCTGCAGGTCTGTCTGCAATGCCTCTTGGCCTGCCTGCTTGCTTGCCTGCCTGCCAGGTCCCGGCTGCTGCTAATAGGATAATGGCTGCCATGTTATGTACACTTAAGACCCACAGAGAAGCGCTGGAGGCTGTGTGTGTGTGTGTTTGTGTATGTGTGTGTGTTTGTGATTATGCTTATGAGCAATGCAGGAGGTAAGTCTAAGGTAAGGGTTTGCGTATATAACCTATATAGCAGCATATAACCACAAAATAAAGAATTGCCACACCGGGCTTGCTGCACATGGCAGCAACTCCATTTCCAATGCATAGAGAAAGTGTGAAGTGTGTGTGTCCCATATTTACCTCTGAGATCATCTTTTTCAGAAGGTAGCTGAGGTCACAGGTCTCTCCCTCTGTAAAGCTCTTGAACCCTCACAATTCTGTAAGACTGTACAGGTCAAAGCATTCACCATTGAGTCCAAACAACTTTCAGCATGTTCACCACAGTACATTATTGTCATACGGTAATAATAATATTAATAATAATAATAATAATAATTAATATTATTATTAATATTATTTACATCACATACTGTAGTATAAACCTACTGAGTGACAACAGTATTTCAATTCATAGCCTGCAAGGTCTTTGTGATATTAAATACAGTAATAATATCATGCCTAGTTTTGATTTTTACATTTAGACATGAAAAGCAAATAATACATAATGAGACATAATAAAAGTCAAGAAAATATGGAGAAAATCACAAAAGGCAATTTCCCCATGCTTCAGGTTCCAAAGGCGGTGTGTAAACTAACCAGCAGATGTTTGCTGCTTGTGATGTATGGTAGAGGACACTGCTCACCACGCATGTCAGCTCTGAAGCCTGCAGACTCCTGTCTGCCTCCGCCTCTCTCAAACACCGTGACAGTGAAACAGCAAGGCCCTGCTGACGCGCACGCATGCACACACACACACACATATAACATACACGCATACACACACACACACACACACACACACACAACCACACAGATATAACACACACGCATACACAGACAGAACGCACACACACGCACACATACACGCCGATAGAACCCACGCACCCACACAGATAAAACACACACCACACAAATGCATCCACACACACACACACAGAACACACACCTCACACGCACACACACAGAAAAAACACGCACACACACACACACAGATAAAACACGCACACACACACACAGATAGAACACACGCACGCACAAACGCATCCACACACATGCACACACACACACACATAGAACACACACCTCACACGCACACACACAGAAAAAACATGCACACACACACACAGATAAAACACGCACACACACACACACACAAATAAAACACGCACACACACACACAGATAGAGCACACGCACACACAAACGCATCCACACACACGCACACACACACACACATAGAACACACACCTCACACGCACACACACAGAAAAAACATGCACACATACACACACAGATAAAACACGCACACACACACACACAAATAAAACACGCACACACACACACAGATAGAACACACACAAACGCATCCACACACACAAAATAACACACAAAGGGGAAGGTGTGTGTGAGAGGAGGAGATGTTCCTTTATTATGCTTCAGCCCAGAGCAGATACTGAAGTGGCGTCAAACCAGACACACTGACAGCAAGCGTAACTGTAGCTACGAAACTCCTGGAAAGATGCTCATAACTATTTAGCGTCCACCTTCTCTCTGTTCCTCATACAGGAGCCGGCACTGCAAGAACACCGCTGGTTAATAAGAAATCAAAATACAATTCCACATGACCATACATGCGTGGACGCACACACACACACACACACATGCTAACGACTGTTGCGTCACACGTTTGGTCTCAAAGACACAGTGTTGCGATTGTTGCAAAGAAATTGCTGTGTGAACGCAGCCTTACGCAAGACGGTGACATCGTCTCAGATGTGTCTGATATGAATACACACCCATTGTTTTCTTGTGGTGATTTACTAGGTTGCACAATATGTGTTTGACTATGCACAGCAGATGTCTGAATTGAGTGAGTGGTGAAACTTACAGTAAAAGCCTAGTTAATCATATGAGATGCGGACATTCAGGAACAATATAGTACGCATGCATTTCAGCGGGAAATTCCTGTACAACTTGTTCCATTTATGAGCTCATTATTAGCTGAGACGGAACATTAGCTGTGGTCAAATTGCGCTGGCTTCTGTCACCTTGACTCGCCTCCCTGCAGACGAATATGACCTTCTGAACCCTGGACACGATGAGCCCATTAGCTTTGCTGGGAAGGTACTTCTGAGTGCTGAGCCCACTTGATGTGTTCCCTGTTCTAGTTCACACACACACACAGAAAGAAACACATGCCTCTATTATTTGTTGTGGTCATTTACTGTAGTATGGACACCTCAGGAGCTTGACCTGGTAGGTAGTACACTGCAGAGGTCCCCATGTACCTGCCGCCATAGCAATCTATCTGTCTATTGCTGTAAATACACAACATATCAAAAACAGGACAATAAGTATTGAATTCTATTAGTGCATACACCCATTCTTAGCACTTACTTTGAAAGCTTTTTTGCATCCAAACACCTCCTTCAATGCCATGTTTGAATACTCGACATCACAGTATTGTGCCTCACATTAACTCATTCATACATCGATGGTGAGTGCTGCCATGAAAGGTGCGACCCACCACCGGGAGCAGTTAGGGGGTTAGGCATCTTGCTTACAAGATCTTGCTCCTGTCCCCCTGTGCCTGTGACCCTGCTTAACTCCTAGTTTGACCCATACGTGAGGAAAGTCAAGTTCCTTAGAACCACGATGTGTAGCATCATTTTGCCGTATTGAGTATAAACGTAACATGGCTGATGGTCAGGCTCAGTACACAGAGCATTTGGTTCCTTCAGAAGGCTCGGTCTGTGAAATATCAAAACACATAATGACAGTCCTCCTCTTTTGGACACTTGGCATTGCGGAGAGAGAATGCTGTGTGTGTGTGTGTGTGTCCACTGGACAATCTACGCTTTGACACCTGCAAGGAGTCTTCAAGTCAAACACACTGAGGTTGATTAAGACATGACCATAACAGGACATTTGCAGTGGAAATGAAACTCTCGCTTGGAAGCTTGGCTTGGAAGTCATTGAAAGGAGAAGACTGATTGTCTTGGATTAAGAACCATATAACTCACATTTCCTTTTGGCCTTTTTTGCTTTGGATTTTCAAATCAGCTCACATAAATTAGATTGATGTTTAATTGGTTGTTTATAGAATATAAAGCTGGGTCTGATATTTTGTTGGACGCAATCCACAAACCTGCAAACCTGTATAACAGTATACTTCTGTAACGGATACATACGCTATATACAAGATATACACTTCTTTAGCCCTGTTTGCTGTGTGTTTGTGCATTATTAACAGTGTTGTGCAGTAACTAGTTACTTGTAAGGTAACTAACTAAAGTTATTAGTTACTGTATTGCCATTCCTTTTTCCAGTATCTAGTGTAACTACTTACTTTTTTCAAAACAGTAATAATATTGCAATTACTAATCCAAGTAATGCTGCATTGCTACGTTACAAGAACGATATTTCTGGTCCTAGCAAACAGGGTAGGCTGGTTTGAGGCTGCAATGTTTTCATTTTGTCTGATTGTTGACTCCTAATGTTAACTATTGTTCCAATAAAAAGGATTCAATTCTAAATTGAGCTGGGACAGAGTAGTTATTGTGAAAGTAATATAGAAAGTAACTAATTACTTTTAATACCCAGTAATAAGTAATATCATAGCTTTTTGAAGGAGTAATAAGTAACTAGTAAGTTATTACAATTCCTGAGTAGCTTGCCCAACACTGGTTATTAATGTGCATATACAGCGTACGGCGGTGTATTTTAGAACATGGCTGCCGCATATGCAGGTGTGAATATGCATACACACAATAGAAATACCTCATATTTGTTTCTTCTTCTATATAATCTCTCTCTCTCTGTCTCTCTCTCTCTCTTTTGCTCTCTTTTCTTTCTATATTTTCTCTCTCTCTCTTCTCTTTTCTCTCTCTCACTCTTTCTCTCTCACTTTCTCTCTCTGACAGAAGAATAGGCCAGAAATGTCTAATAGGGAGATTAGTGTGGCTTCTGCCAGCTGTTGAAGGACTACAGTATACAGTGACTACAGTGTATGTTCTTGTAGCAAATGTGTGTGTGTGGGTGTACTCTACTGTCGATAAGCGGTCATACATAAAAAAAGTTTTAAAAAATTAAAAATCTTTCTTTACCAACGGGTCAGCAATACAAAATGTATATAGTAGATAGTGACGTAAAGAGTTTAATTCACTGGATCCTCTGCTGTAAACAGTATCAGCCTATCAACGTGAATATTGGTGTTTAGTGTGGAGCTGTTCAAATGTAACAATATGTTTTACAATGCCTGACACACAAATTGAAGTCACTCAGACAATTGCCTGGAAAAAGCCTCCAGGGAATAATTATATTATTTACCTACGATATTTATTATGTACTATCTGCTTT
Organism: Forbesichthys agassizii; assembly: GCA_026546735.1. Classification (NCBI taxonomy): domain Eukaryota; kingdom Metazoa; phylum Chordata; class Actinopteri; order Percopsiformes; family Amblyopsidae; genus Forbesichthys; species Forbesichthys agassizii. The sequence continues at coordinate 9,525 of JAODLL010003682.1, forward strand.
GTAATATCCTGTCTATTGTTCCTTCCTTTGCTTTTTTTCCATTTGACCAATAATGTTTATTAATTTATTCAACTGTAAAGCACTTTGAGCTGCAATCTTTGTATGAAAAATGCTATATAAATAAAGTTTAGATTATATTATTTATACTTTATATTATAAAGTAGGGGTGAATCAGAGGCATCACGATACGATATTATCACGATACTTATGCCACGATGCAATAGTATTGCAATTCTAAAAATATTGCGATATTCTGCGATATTTTGCAATTTATAACTTTTTCCAACTTCAAACTATGTCCCCAAAGGAAATCTTCTTCGTCAACATCAGTTTGTTCATCTCACACAAATTGTATTCCTCCAAAATGTGATTGTCAAGCTGACTAACTGACATGAACGTGTCATATATATTAATTAAATTATCATGTGCAATTAATAGAATTATAAAATAAAAGATCTAATTTTTGAGAAAAAAAAAAGCATTGCGATACTTGGTGTCAGTGTATCGATACAGTATCGCCATGGGAAATATCGTGATACTATGCCGTATCGATAGTTTCCCCAACCCATTATAAAGTTGATAACGTTTCAGTATCTGGAAACGCAATGCAGTTTAGCACAGAAGAAACATTGGCTCCACATCGGCAACTTGCACAACATTCACACCTGCATGCCCTAAACCTGTTGGTGTGTGTGTGTGTGTGTGTGTGTGCGTGTGTGTGTGCGTGTGCGTGTGTGTATACCGAGGTGAGGAATGCGAGAGGGAGAGACAGAATGAAGAGGAATAACACATCAGCAAAGGTAGCCAAGGCTCCATGCGGCCATTTTCTCCCTCTCCTAGCTCCAGATGAGCTGTAAAGTGTTGATCAGTCTGTCCCAGAGGTTATTCAAGACCTCCCTCATGGTCCAGGGGCCATATTTTATTTTCTCTGAGCACAGTTGCTTTTCCAATCACCTAAGAACACACTCCTGCATGTCAGCAGCCTGGTTTCAATCAGCCTGCAAATTATTAAGTGCTTCTTTGGTCCAGGAACAGCAGAGTGGTCTTCTCCCACTATCTGGTTTACAGGCCCATGACTCATGAAACAGAGGGACTGTTGTGGTAACAAAGAACAACAAAACTGTCATTTTCTCAGTTCGTAAACATTTGCCACCATAAGCTTGTTACCCAACGTGTAATCGCAATCAACGTGTTAACAATTATCAACATTTAGAAACATCGCCTCTAATTTGGTCACGAGTTTCAGTCACATTTCACAGTTGGATAACTGCTTAATGTGTGATATTACTGCTTTATTACCTGTAAGATATATTGGGACTCTGAAACGGTGGTATTCACTCAGAACACTGTTGGCCATTCACACAGCTCAGCTGCCAGGCGATACACAGACAGATGGGAAATAAGCCATCATTACTATTGCTCATTCATCTTAAACGTCAGCATTTAAATGTAATTATCTCTATTGCGGAGCCCATCAAGACGGGACGACGTGGACATCTGTGTGCGTGTGTGTGTGTGCGTGCGCGTGTATTCATGTGCACGTGTTGTTGTGCTGGTAGAAGGCTGGAAAATTGGGATGATGATAATGTTCCGTCTATTTTTCTTGGTCTGAAATTGCTGCATTTCTTTCACTTTTGAATGCAGCAACACACAACAGATGTTTTTATGTGTTCTGCTGTGTTTTCACAGCTTTCAGAAACTCCATTGCTTTTGGTAATGGACAGCTATTGGGTTCACGTACACATCATGATCCCATCTTGGTTAGTGGATGTATCAAGCAGGACATTAATATGAAATCATTAACTTTTTTATTTTCATTTTTTGGACATTTGGTATGTCAGCATGCATATACAGTATTGATCGCTTCAACTTATCTCCACTTGCCTTGCAATGGCAGATAATCTTGTGATTCTAGTCTCGTTGGTCAATAGTCTTCAAATAATACCGAGGCATTGATTTCAGGGTTCCGATTTCTAACAAAAGAAGGGCAGATTGCAGCATTAAGTTACACATCAAGGAAATAAATGTGTAATCTGTGTTGAAACTAAGTAAAACATTTATTTATT
>JAODLL010003683.1:0-11589 GCA_026546735.1 Forbesichthys agassizii
TCTCTCTCTCTCTCTCTCTCTCTCTCTCTCTCTCTCTCTCTCTCTCTCTCACACACACACACACACACACACACTCAGTCTCATTAGTGTTCTCTACTATTAGCACAACTAGTTATTTCCAGGGTCATAGGTGCTAAACGAGGCCTTGTTACATTTAACAAGTAGTAACAACTGTAACAGTAGAGCAGATATAATAGCAATACATGTTGCAGGACAGGGCTGTGAACACCAACAGATAAAATTATAAAATACAACTCACAATAAATAGCAATAGAATAGAATAGCCTATAATATAATATAATATAATATAATATAATATAATATAATATATAACGCTATATGAAATACATAAAATGCAGCAGGTGTTCAGTGTTGCGTGACTTGGAGGGTGCGGGAGGAATGGACCAATGTACGGAGGGCAAAAGAGGGAATATAACAGGTGAGGAGAGGTGAAAGACCGGGGAGGGGGGTCTAGGGGAGGTGGAGAGGGATGGGAGGGGAGACAGGACAAAAAGGCCAATCAAGTATAACTGGCCTTCCAAGGTCAACTTTTCTATTGTCCTCCCATTCTCCTCTCGGTGTGCGTGTCTGCGTGTGTCTGCGTGTCTGCGTGTGTGTGTGTGTGTGCGTGTGTGTGTGTGAGGGGTTATAGTGGTTAATACTGTGTTGCTGTCCAAGACTCAACAAAAAAAATCAGGTCACCTGTGATTGTAATTGAGGTCACACGCACACACGCGCACACACACACACACACACACACACACACACACTCACGGCCATACATGGTTGTGTCCACTCGCACACAAACTACACTGCACAAAACACACACACGTACACACACACAGCAGCAGGCAAGGAGCAGTGTTTGTGTGGTCTTTCATTAGGTTTGTGGTTTGGTCATTTATCATGTGACAGCGAGGTCACATACAACAGACTACGTGTTCACTATGTCCTGCCTGAGTGTGATTGTGTGTAGGTGTGTGTGGGTGCGCGTGCACGCACATGCACACGCACCTATCAGGGTATTTGTTCATCTTACTCATGAGGACATTTCTCAATGGATAATCACACTGTGGAGGACATTGTGGTCCATTCTAACAAGCCTAAAACTGTATTCCATCTGGAAAAAGATGAATGCTATATCCTTTTGTAATATAAATAAATGGCGGGATCATAGCTAATTTGTTTCCTGCCGTCTCTTCGGTTGCGATAGCCCGCGTGTGCGTGACGTCATGTTGACGGACGCATGCTGCATTGGCGTTCACTCAGCCCCAACCGCTGCTTGCTGGTGCATGTGGGCATCGCCCTGAACCCTTTGTCCCAACAGGCTCAGCGCTGCCTGCTAGGTAGCACCCCTCCTCACCCTACTTCCCTCTCCCCTCAATCTATAGACCCGCTCCAGAGAGCATCACTCCATTTGAACTGGGACAGACAGTGCAGAACTCTTCCCCAGTGACCACTGGCCCCTTCACACCCCCACACACACCATCTGAGAATGTATCCTTCCCTTGTGGTCCTTCTTGTGAGCACACACACACACACACACACACACGCACACACGCACACGCACATGCACGCACGCACACGCACACGCACACACACACACACACACACATTCCTGCCCTGTGTCTGCTCAGCAATGGACAGCGCAAGGCTAGAGGGGGACAACTTATGACAGTGACACATAGGTGTATTAGGATAGCTATGCTGTCTGTATGTAACCGCATCTGCCCTCTCTGTGTCAGCCTGTGGCGCATTGGCTGCTGATAGCTGAGACAGAAGATGGGATACAATGCGTACTGTAGGCATGAAGAGACAGGAAAGACTGCCAGTCTGGATCAAATGAATTCCGGTCCCAAATGGGAGAGGTGGATACCGGCGGTGGCGCTGAAGATGGCAGCAAAGAAATAGATGAGAAACTTGTGACTCAGTGGAGCGCACAGAATCAGTCATACATGTTGTACTTGTGTGAGTGTATGACTGGTGAGGGCATGTACCGGTATTTCACTCGTTCTATTTGTGTGCGTGAGTTTGTGTGTGGTATCGTAGGGCTGAAGACATTATTGTTCAGAATGTTCCAGATGTCTTTTAGACAGAAATGTCTTGTCCTCATCGCTCACACAGCTAAATCACCTGCTCCTTGGCCACACTTCATCACAGTGACAATGCTTTCATGATTGTCAAGTGGATATGACACTCAGTCTCAGTCTGGGGGTTGCCTGGCTGTTACACAGGCACAAAGTAACTGATTTGTAAGTACACTTGTGTGGCAAATGTACGAGCGTAATGAAGACTAAGAATAAAACAACACATAATTATGCACTCTGAAAGAATTATTGTTATTATTGTTCTAATAACTTTGTGAATATTACAACAATATGTTGCAGAGAAAATTGGTCTCCGACAAAAGAGAATAATAGCGTGATAAAGATTTACATGGTGTTTGCAAGCCTGATTCTGATGTAACGCCAAAGGGGCTTCAATTAAAAGATGCCTCCACACAGATGTATTATAATATATGCACGCCTCAGGCGAATGTTAAGCACTGTGCATAAATTGGGTCCTCGTTTGGTAAGCTAATATATGACTGGACTATGTGTGCGGGTCCCGTTGTGGGCAGAGTGCCATAACAAGGGGATGTTCATCTCTCTGGCACCAAGCACCACTGATCCACGCCAACTCCGGCATCAGTGCAATCACCCCTGAGAACATATATTGTTTTATCACACTGTAGGAGTTTATTTGGACTTCGAACTGTTTACAGACTATGAACAGAGTGTTTAGTTAATGTTATTGACAGCCCAACAATCGATACACGTAGGCTACATATAAACAGTCGTGCGCGGGATTGCTCGCAAACAAGTCTGAGAAATTCAGAATATATGTGTCACAAAAATGAGCGCTCGTGAAAACACTGCAAAATTATCTTTGCCATATCGCCACCTAGTGGTGATTTTTTAAAATCAGCACGGGTTGTGAAAGTAAAGAATACCCACATCTAATCAAATAACATTTATTGTACCTTAGGACAGTCTCTTGAGGCACTTGACACAAGCCATGGAATGTTTAATTAAATGTAACAAGTCTGACCTCAGGCTATTAACATTCTTGTATCTGTTTGGTGTAAACATGGTAAGGCCGGTTAATACATACTGACAGTATTTACTTATTTTCCTCCATGGAAAAAACATACTAGCATCACCTCGCTCATGGCGGTTTTAAATTGGCTATACAACTACTAAAACAGTGTATAAACAGGAATAGACCCAAATACAAAACTACCTATAATTTACCAACCCAACCTTGGCCAATCTTCCTCCTGGCAAAGTACATATCTGACAGAACTGGGCAAGTGTTCACAATATCGCAACAAATGCCGCACTTATTGTCACGTCAGTTCACATTATCTAGTTATTTCACATCTGTAATATGCATAAGAGATATGTAAGGGGACATCACAGTTAGGTCACTACCTATATTTAGCAGCACGACAATAGACCTTCACTTCTGATTTGAGAAATGTCAACAAACACTTGCTAAATATATGAACACATGTATAACATATTGGCAAATACACAGGCTGTCCAAAGGCCAGTTCACGCTGGCCTATGTCATTTGAATGTGTCACTCACAGGGGTTTCTTTTCTTTTTTTTTTTTTTACACAAATAATAGTATTCAAATAATATTATGCACACATTTCCATTTTTTGGGTTGGCTGCCTGGCGCCTGTCTGCTATAGCCTACAAATGCCTGTTTTATAAAATGTTCTTTGAAAAACAAAAGCTATGCCGTTGTATTGTTTTGAGTCTATGAACATAATTTGGTTTGGCTCAGGTTGATAAATAGTTTTCCCCCACAGTTATAGAATCTAAAGGCAAAATGTGATAATGTAAGGCTACTGTAGGGCTACAACATAGCACTGACTATAGGTAGCTACATGCTTGAATGCAAGCACAAGGATCGTGTTCTTCAAAGATCATTGCAGAGGCTTCTGCTGAGAACGAAGGTTAGACGTATACTTGCACCTAGTTGTTTTAAGTGGGGCTGCACCTCCAACGGTGATAGATACGGTCGGACATGTTTGATCAGATTAACTGTAATCTATCTCTCTGCTTTGTGGCTATTGTGTGGCCTTGAGATGGAAGTTACACAGGAAGAGAAACACGCCATGTCAGACTAGGATCTGACTGAAACTTGAATGACCCTGTGAGAGGTTTCCTTACAGACAGACGTGACAGGGAGTCATCTGATAAACATGACATGTGTAGATCCGGCCTGCTATTGGCTGCCTCCGCCCTGTGGGCTGAGGGTCTCCCACGGGCAGATGATCTCTTTAGTGCCACCGCCGCCACCACGGCAGGCCACTCCATTCTTGTCATCCTCGTCCTCGGAGTCTATGGGGTAGATACGGCACTCTGGGGGAATGTCCACTTTGATCTGGAAGAAACTGAAAGAGAGGGAGATGACCCACTAGATTTACCTCAGAAGTACATTGTACCCGTTTAATGCACTTGTTTTAATACTTAGTCATGATGGCGGTTACATCTGTTACTCTGTGGATGTGGATGTATTGTTGTATTACCATATGACATAGCCTGGCTCCGCCAGACTATTTCTATCATTAATTACCTTTCGTGAGATTATAGCCAGAAAAACACCCTGTTCACATTAGCATTCGCACAGCCACCCTGGCAGTCCAATAGTTTGGGTCAGTGAGATGATGTTGAAGTCAAGCGTGTTTCTAAATCGTGGCAGATGAGGTGATCAAAACAATTGTAGCAACGCCGATTGGTTCAGCGCTGTCTAATAGTTTAAAAAATAAGGAGAGGTCTATGAAAAGTAGCAGGAAACGACTGTAAATAATAATAATGCTGTGCTTCTACACAGCCTTGGCTCCGTAAACAGGAACACAAACACAAGTGGTGCAGACAGCACACAACAACAACATCCTAGCCTTCGCAACGCATTTCCAATGTGTGCGGCGGAACTTCGGAGGGGGCAGCATTTACGATTGAAGGAAGAGGTGTTATTGTTTAAATTTTAGTTCAAACAGCAACACGCTTTCTCCAGAATGACTGACTCTTGCCTTTAACTGAGCTGTCCTCTCGGCCTTGTAAAATAGACTCTATCTCAATGAGCCTTTCCTGGTGAAATAAGTGTGTTTACGTGTGAATTCATGTAGACTCACTTGGCAATGAGTCTGGTCGGAGCCTGACTGGGCTGGTCATTGCTGATTGGCTGTACGCGGCTGCTAGCCCCAGCGGCGGCAGGGGCACAGCTCCGCCTGAGCAGGCGCCCCAGCGACAGCGCCATGCGGGACTTGGACACGCAGCCGCCGACAGGCACCCCGGCGTCGACACCACCGCACTCGGCTTCCGCCTCGGCCGCCTCCGCTCTGCGCTCGGACGCCGGCGTGCTCTCTATGGCAACGCTGATGGGGGAGGGACAAGCTGGGGCGTGGGGGAGGAAGGGGAGGAGCGGCGAGGCGTCGACGGAGGAGGAGGTGTCGCTGATGCCGGAGTACACCGCCAGGTGGGGGACGGGAGCGGTGAAGCGACACAGCTGCGAGATCAGAGGTCAACAGGCGTCTGTCAGACACACACAGTCTTTAAGCCTTCTCCTGGATCCGTGTCCAGAATTACACTCGCAAAGCATTACGAGAACTGAGGTTTTGGTTCGACACTCACACACCCATACCCTCCTCCATACCTGAGCCTGTCGCTCTGGCATGGGGGGCGGGGTATGTGTGATGCGTTACATGACACTGTCACAATTGAATGCACCCGTTTGAAGTATGTATGTAACAGAGATGACAGAGACCAATATTTTGCTCTCATGAGAGCATTCCTTCTGTAGAGTGGATATAAATACATATATCTTAGCTGGCTTAGTTGTCGCAGTTCGGACTATCCATCTGGCTGCCGATACTAACTCTGGTCTTACTGTCAGATTATGTTACAGGCTCTTATCTCACACTGAAGGATGGCAGCTTGGGAAAAATGGAAAGCAATGATGTGATTCTCTGCACATACAGGAAAAAAACAGCATACAGCCATGTGAAATGTGTGGTGGAGTCATGTTTTATTTATCCGTAATGAAACAGCAGACATGTCAGAGACCACATCGTATGAGTGAACACGGAAACGGCAGACATTAAATTAGCAGACACAAGACTGACAACATGATGGGATGGGAGTAAATAAATAATGAAACAAACTGAAACAAACATGAAAATAAAACGGATAAAATAAGACAGGAACATACTGCAGGGCATTCAGTTACAGTATAACCTAATGCAAGGTCTGTGTGTTCAACACAACTAAGCCTAATATATATTTGAGTGTTTTTGTCTGCGTAGCATTCTAATAGTTTTATCAACATATGACATTGGTATGTATAGCAATAACATTGCATGTTTAATATTAAATTAATAATGAATTATTAATAATAATAATAATAATAATAATAATAATAATAATATTGTTTATAGCTTTTTAACTTTTGTTGTGTTAGGTTATTGAACTGTGCAACATAAATATCAATAGAAATAGCACCAGCAGTTCTGCATAGATGTGATTACAGTCATGACAACTGCATTCAATTGATTGACCAATATTATTCTCTAAGGTGCAAATACTGAAAGAACTTTCAGCTTGAAACGGTTATTTAACATGCCAGAAATACATTTGAAAAATACTTTGTATGGATTTCCTATTTTCAACTGAAATAAAATATGTTTCTGACATTCAAGTACAACAAAACAAACTACTCAATCGTCCCTAGCAATGGCTGTTAGCCAAACGCTTGAAGTCATACAGTTCTGCATTCAGTTCTTGGTCAGGGGAGGGGGAGGGGGAGTGGGCATGTCCTTGCCCTGCCTGCTAAGTTTGCTCATGACCTGCGTGATGTCAACGGGGCCGCTGGCGGCCATCTTGGCCCTCCGCTCCTCCTCCTGCTGCCGCAGGGCGATGGGGCTGAGGCTGGGCCTCCTCTTCTTGGCATTCTGCTCTAGCTGGGCGTCACTGGGAGGGAGGAAGGTCAGAGTACATGAGGAATGGACTGTGTTAAAATGCAAACTGCAGCCAATAGCTGTAAATGTAAATGTAAGCACGTGTTCCAATTTCGTCTGGAGTAGGTCATTATTGGCGGTATAATTATCCCAGTAATAGCCCTACATGTTGGTCTCTAATCCCACTGGGTCAATTGATTTCTGTAAGCCTTATCACGTAAAACAGTAACATCATTAACAGGTTTACAATCAGATGCAGATCATTTGCGTCACTCATTGCCAAGGGGGGCATCAATCTACGTGTTGCTTATATGTGTTGCCCAAATCAATAGACACAGTCCAATTAGAGAGAGGAAACAGATAGATTGCATAGCATCTGGGAGTCCTTATGTGGGCAAGAAACTGTGGCTGACTGACTGACGGGCTGCTTACAGTGAACTACAGAGACAAAGCCACCAGTGTATCAGAGATAGAGAACAATAAATAGAGATAGTTCCAACACCCACACGTATGTGCTTCAGCTCTTAAAATATTCATTGCTTCTTAAGAAAGTAATGTTTCCAATTATAGTCATTATACTGAGGTCCAGCATATGTATTCATTACCATGTTACCACGCAAATACATATAATTATATGTTTGCAAATATTTGCACATCGGGACCTACGTGAACTTGTGTTCCTCTGGACAGATGGCCTTCTTCGTTGTGTCCTTAAACACTGGAGATTTCAGATAGCGACCATAAGAGTCCTGTAATCACACAAGCATGCACGCACACACACACACACACACACACACACACACAGAACACGACTTATATAACACCAGAAAATTATTGTCCCAAAATGTTGGCAGTGCTTTAAATCAGATTTATGTAAAACTCCACCTGACCCACTTTTACTGACCTTCTTCATGAGCATGTATATGTGGGTTTGGGCTGCATCCAGCACATATCGGTGCGGGTGTTTGAGTCCTTTCACGGTGACTTCCATCGTCTTTCCATCTATGTTTATCCACCGGGGGGCGCCGCGAGCCAGGAATGTTCTGGAAATGAAGACGTTGACAGGAAACCAGGTAAAGACGAAAGAAAGATATGTGTTTATGTTCTACTGCAAGTGTTTGGAGAGAGACCGTTTGTGTGTTATCTTTACTTGTAGATCTGCTGAGCCTTCTCTTTCATAGTTGCCGCTGTGCCCCACTTCAGATCCTCACAACTCTCCCAGAATGCTAAGTTCTCACCTAAACCGGACAGGAGAGAATATTCCAGGATATTGTTTATAATCGTGCGTCACATTTCAACACAAGCAAATGCATTAATATTGTCTAGACAAATATATTGTATAATTGGCTGCCAAAGCACTTATGCAGGCCAGCCAGTTATATTGCCTTGCAATGACTGTAAACAGGAGCTTTACAGACTCTACGGTGCACCAGGCATGACATGCAGTAGTTCTTAAATTATCATCCAAGTGCACTTGTTATATTTTGAGCAGGTTCAAACTACTGTCCAATTAAAGCTTACCGCTGAACTCCTTCTTGAGAAAGAGTCTGAAGTCATCTCTTCCCCGAGGGTCAGAGAGCAGCTCTCCAAAGCTGAAGGTCCATCTCTCCACACGCATTTTCGTTGGTATCTCCACACTGACATGCACACGCACACACACACATGCACAAAACACAGAAGAAGCATGAACCATATTTAATATGAAAAACTGAATATACCTTTTGGTATTACCGGTTAAATGATCGTTTATCCTTCTTCAATGTTTACTGACTCACTTGGCCATGTTTAAGGTCCAATAAGAGACATCATCAGTAATCCAGGGGTTGCTAGGGAGACTCTTTGCGAGGAATGGGTCATGGGTCTTATAAGTGTTGCAGTGTTTCACCAACCTATGCAGATAAACATTACTCACATCAGAAGGTAATTTGGTTATTTAGTCACAAGTAGCATAGAGCTACTGTCATGTAATGTTTAAACACAATTACAGATTAAAGCAACATATCTGTATACAATGGAGAAGCCCAACATTAACGTTTAACTTTGACTTGTATTTTATATTGTAACAGCGAGGCACTGGCGTGTCAAATGCATTGCGTGGATGTCATCCCAATTATAATATACTAAACTATATAAAAAATGTAGTATAGTAACAATGAGCTATCTTACGCGCCAATAGACACAGAAGACTTCACTCTGGGTCTCATGATGGACTGCTGGGTAAATATCATCTACAGGAAGCGAGAATAACAGCGCAGGTAAACAAACGCACACGCGGGTTGTATCTAATGCCTCGATTATCAGTGTAATGTTGTGCAATGCCATGAGACTTACGATTCTCTCATAGTAATCAGGTGTTTTTGCCTGGGAAAGAAAGTTGTTGCAATTACATATACTGAATGTTCTGCGCCATTACAGTATGTGTGAGTGTGTTTCCATGTGTGTGCTTCTTAACCATAGACAGCCATGGGGAAATCTGAAAGGAAAGGAAGAGAAGAAAATAAGAGATAAATGTACTGTCGGGGCTTTAATTCCCTGAACAGGTGAGAGTATCATGGATCTAATCCTCTCAGTGAAAACAAACTGAGATGTGATGACTACAGGGTCGCATGTAACATGCACGTGATATGCAAGGGTGGGGAGAAGAAAGGCCGTCAGCCAATCAGGACTCACGTTGTGTGTAGGGCCGGGTATTGGCAAGAATCTGGCAATACGATACGTATCACGATACGGGGGCCACAATTCGATATATTGCTAATAATTGCCAATCTATATATCACTACATAAATTGAGATAAGCAATGCGATATATTGCGATTTCACGTTTGTGGAAAACAGTTACAGCGGTGGTAATGTGTTGCACCGTTGTAAAAGATAACAAACACATCTGGTAATAAGCACCGTTCCTCTCTTTTGAGGTTAATGGATTTTGTACTGTTTTACAAATATATTAGCTGTACATACACACCTGCATTTATGTGCTCATAAATCACCAGAAATTACAGTCTGTGTAAACTTACCTGTTACCTCGTCTGCATTAGGATCTACTAGACGATCAAGTCCATAGTCCATACCACTGATGGTTCCTGGCTACACACAAACGCACACACAATCATAAATCGCCATATTTGTATATTCAAATCAACAAAGCAGTAATGACATCATGGATATCATCCTCATCTTTCTTCAATTCAAATACAGTGACTTCATTTCTCTGATATTAGGCCTACTGGCCACTAGGCCACATAATCAAAAGTAGAGGGCAAGTGTGCACATATAAAGCGACAACTCTCGACACGGTGGTGAAATATTAACCAGACCTGCCCTCTACCAATAATGAGGCGTCATGGGTAGAGATAATGAGGAAACCTGGGAAGTATCAACGAGATTGCAGAAGTGGTGTGGGTAATTAACTCCACACACCTCCTCCTGGCAATCTATTGCTATTGGCAAAGGGGCGTATGTTGCAATTAATATACAAGTCTGGGGACTAGTTGATCTCCTCTTTAAAACAAGTATTACAAAACAGCATTCAAAATAGCATACAGCAGAGGACTTCAAAGTATTTCATGCCAAGGACCCTTTGGCTGATAGAAACACAGCACAGGGACACATATTGTATAAACTATTTTGTTGCCGGGCCAGCAATAATGTGTAAAGTGGCCTATAGTGCCATGCAGAGCCATGTTGTTTCCATGGCTCTGGTGCCATGTATAAAAGTAGGCCACTAACTAAGTCATTAAAGTACAATATTTACAGATTTATATATTCATGACACAGGTTGTATTTATGTTAATGTGTTTTTCTGACATTTTGATTTTTGGAAGAAAATAAGTTTGGGATCAAATAATTTGGAGGACCCCTGCAGTACCTCTGAGGACCCCCTGTTGAAGACAAGCTAACTTGGTAACTTAGGCAGAATATTGGTTAATGTTTACCTTTAATTACGTATTTTTATATAACAAATCTCTAAAAAAGTTTTATTCAGTTATTTCTACATAACAAATCTCTACAAAAACCCTGTTTACATGATTTCACGTTAACTTAAGTCAAGCTTTGTAACGGCACCCACAAGTAAAATGAAGTACACTTTATATACATGCTCATACAGCAACACTTGTCGTTCTGTGTATCTGTGTATGTTTACTGTATGTGTATGTGTTTATACAGTATGTGTATGCACGCCTGTATATTTGTGTGTATGTATGCATTAGCCTTTGTGTTTGTTTGTGTCTCTCTTACTGGTGGTCTGTGAACCACCCAATAAGCCCTCTCTTGGCAGTCAAACACCACACGGTCTGGCTTCTTCCGCTCCTTGCCTGCTCTACACACACACACACACACACAGTAATTACAACCTAATTGACCTTTGCAACATTAGTGCTTGTGGATAATTCGCTTGAATGATCACCTGTACTGCTCCTTAGCCTGCATCACTATGAAGTCCCATTTATGGTTCATCCACTTGTGAAGGTGATTATACTGCTCCTGAAAATGTCACAATAACAGAACAAAATCACCTCTCTCTCTCTCTCTCTCTCTCTCTCTCTCTCTCTCTCTCTCTCTCGCTCTCTCTCTCTCTC
>JAODLL010003684.1:0-11588 GCA_026546735.1 Forbesichthys agassizii
GGGCGGGATTAGGGGCGGGGCACCTGTCACTTTTGAAAGGGGGCGTGTTTGATGGATGTGTACTTTCTCCCCTCTCTCCCGCCATAGAAGTATATAATAGGTTCCCGCACTACAGAATGTAAAGAGCAGGGGAAAAAGATGCTCAGTGCTTGGATTCTAACAGTGTAACAAAGATCTATGGTGTGTGTGAGTGAGTGAGCGAGTCAATGAGCGAGTGTGTGTGTGTGCGCGCGTGTGTGTGTGTGTGTGTTTCTGTTGGTCTGTGTCTCCGTCATAGAACTATGTCTCAGTGTGTATTCTGGTCACATTTCCCCAAACATTGTATGAAGGACATAAATGTGTGGGGGCATTAATCTATATAATTTATTTTTAAACAGATACTTTGTCATAGACTATATGCCTATATAATTAATATAAGTAAGTAGGCTAACCATTGTTTGGTTTGGTAAGGTCAGGTATTTCAGGAGGGGGGCGCTTGATCTCATTAACTTTGAAGTCAAACATGCATTAAAATGTTTGACTATAATTTAATTGTAAAATGTATACATTTTGAAACGTTATTAAAAATCATATGCAATGCCAAGGCCATTCTAACAATAATTTAGCCTATTAATCACAGAATAATTTAAGCAGCAGGCTAATTCTTCAAATTATTGGGCACGTCATTCAGCGGGTGTTCATTATATATTTTTTTTTACAAGTAGGGGGAAGGGGCTCTAAGGAGAAAAGGATGGGAACCACTGCCCTAGAGGAGTAGACATGCGGCAGAGATCTGAAGTCTGCACGGCCTGGCGTGAGAAAGTTGCCTCATATGAGCAGGAAGATCAGTGTTTATGCTCTGTCACTGTCATCATCAACAGCCAGAAGGAGGCTGCAAGTTCTCAGAGAAGACCAAAGATTTTCCTATTAGGTTGGTGAAGCCAAATAGCATCCCTGCCCTCGGCCTCCACCACCCAGGGTAGGATAGATCCGCTGGATGGAGCCGATGGAGCACACTGTTTTTAACTGATTAAAAGAGCATCGTTGTGATTATTGCCCTTTGCTGTCCCCTAGTGGCCATAGCCTCACTACCTAGCAGACGCTGGCCTGGGAGTGGTCGCTGGCATCTACCGGCGGTAAGCCCTTTCAATTTGGCCTCAGTCTGCCCCCTACTTCCCAACGACGGTAGTGGTTTAATTTTTAAATTTAAATTAGACCAGATTAGAAATAAGGTGGCTGAGAGCCATAACTATTAATACATTTGTACTTTAGTTTTCTTTAGTTTAGTTTAGTTTAGTTTTAACAGTAGGCCTATTATATGCATATCCTATTTGTTTGGCTTGTATGCTGTAAGATGTTTTACAAATCATCATAACATACATAACATACATAACACAAAACACACATAACAGCATCTTTATAATTTAACTGTTATTTAATATATTTGTAATAATTTCATGCGGGTTGTCACTGAATTATCGTTTTATTAGTTGCGGTATATGTCTGAAGTCACGAAAAGAAAAAGTTGAAATAGCCTTCACTTGTGCTATTATTGCGGAGGACTGTAGGGGGCCCTAATCGAAGTAATCATTACCTTATACACCAAAACGACGTAGAAGAAAATTTTGTTTAATGTATTCCTGCAAGGCTGCCATTTGTTTATAGCATTTTTTGGTGTGCACGCGTGTGATAATGTCTAATAATAGGAGGAGTGACTTTGTACATGTTCAGTTGGCGTCTATCATTGAGGTTTTAGCGAACACGGCTGTGGCGCAGATATGCAAACTTGTGGACGACGGATACGCGAGCCTACGAATGGAGATTTCCCAAAGCCAGAGGGAAATAGACAACCTACGGAGAAAACTGCTGGTTGCCAAATGCCAGGGTTCTCGGCGGAACCATTTGGAGAGGTTAGCGCTCCGACGCACAGTGGCTGTTAGAGGAAGACCCAAATCCTCTATCAGAAAACCAGATATGATCGTTGTGGACGAAGAGTACGAACTACCAATCGCCATAAAATTAGAGAGTGTCGCCTGCAGCAAACCTAGAGGTAAGTAGCTCATATTGTTTTCTTGATGTGGTATATGGGCATGCCTTCTAATATCCCTTTCTCCTAAAAAGTAAAATTAGAGTTGGAAGACTTGATTTTAATTGTTGGCAACCCTTTTCCTAAAATAATAATTAGTCTAGCCCACTCCATTTTGTTTAAATGTGTATGTGCCAATGTCTTGCCTCAGATATCCAACCATCTGAGAAACAGAACTGTCAAGCAAACAGTGTGGGATTATCAAACCCCTTTAAGGCATCCCAAGCCACATCCCTTTGCATAGAACCGAACAACCAGCAGTTGAAGAATTCCCAAGAGCTGAACAGGAATGCTGACCAGAGACTTAGTATGTTATTACATCATGCCCCACAGCCCAACAACAATAACCAACAGTGTTTTGGAGATATAAATTGGGAGAGCTGTCCTCCATCATCGAGCACTAATTGTGCATTTCCAAACATTTCTCAATGGCAGGAAGACATCTCACATATAGAGACATGGAACAATGCAGAGAAATTCCCCCACAACCCCAGCGCAGAGAGCTCTACTGGCCACCTGCCTCACTGTCATCCCCTTGATAGATGTGGAGGAGGTCAGACAAAACCAGAAGCCGTTCACGGCTCCCTGGGTTCAGATGATACAGGAGTTGGGGACTCAGTTGACATGGGTGATGTGGTGTTCAAGCTGGACTGGGAACCGGCTGTCTCCGTGGATGCATGTGTCACTGTTAAACTGGAGGAAGACCTGTGCTCACAGGAAAACGAACCAGAGGGAGAATTGAGGCCAGGGCAAATGTCGACTGCAGGGAGACACGCAAAAGGAAGGCGGGAAGGGGGAGAGAGAAATGGAGGCGATGGACTAGAGGCTGCCATCGGTCAACGGAGAGGGCAAGGCCCGGGTGCAGACGTGAGTCCCCTGTCGGGGAGCATGGCGACGGGAGATATCCGTACAGGCACGTCATCCTCATCCAGGGGAGCCCTCTGCAAGCTACCAGACTATCTCCTGCCTTCGGCGGCCATCCACAAAGGCTCTGGCGAGGGGAATTGCTTTCGGTGCGAGGTGTGCGGGAAGACCTTCACCAGGATCCCGTTGCTGCGGAGCCACCAGCGCGTGCACACGGGAGAGAAGCCGTTCGGCTGCAGACACTGCTCCAAGCGCTTCTCCCACCGGCACCAGATGAACAACCACGAGCGCATCCACACGGGAGAGAAGCCCTTTAGCTGTCCCGTCTGCGGACGTCGCTTTGTCCAGTCCAATCACGTCAAGAGACACCTCCACATCCACACTGAGCTAGTAAAACTATGATGGAAGAGTTGTCTTTATTGTCCGGGAAGGGTTTGGCCGCTCCCTTTTTGTGTTCTTTTTCCAAGGATTTCGATTTTATAAAAAAATTTAAAAAAAAGGTATTTTGCCAGATTGGCAAGTAAGATATTGGGGGTGTTGTTTTCTTTTTATGTAGCCTTTTTATGCAGTTCTATGACTACTATAAGATACTCGGATACAGTGCATAAAGCATAAACACGCCAACAAATAATACACATCACGAATAGAAAACATTTGGAATTACAAGAGCACTAGTCACTAGCTATTCATTCTGCTTTGTACACACTCCCACATTGAGCATCAATCTGTTACAGCCTCTATTTAGTGTGTTTTAGCAAACACAATGTCTACCTTCTGTGTGGGGTCTGTGTCGATGCTGTTTATACACCTGGCCTAAGGTCAGGCCAGGGTCATGGAAAGAGAGTTACGCCAACCGAAGTTTTAAATTTCACATGGTTCATGGAGAAGCAAACACCTATGGAAAATTAGTTCCAGTTTGGTGGACAGTGTGTTTGATAGATCGATTGATTTATTCTCATTTATTTATTTTCTGTTAATTAGTAGTCAATAAATGCACCAATTTACAGTTAAAATAGAATTTATAGGGAATTTATAGAATTTATAGGGAACTAGTAGTTAGGCTAACTTCCGGGAATCATTTTGAGGCTTTGTTGCTGTGGAAAAACGGTCCATTGGAGTGAATGGAGATGGCACAACTCTTTACATGGCTCTGGGTCAGGCTAATATAATGTGCAGCTAAGATGAATGCTTACTGGGGAGCTAAATGGGATTTTGAAACTTTCTGGATTTACAGCTTTTAGAAAATACTTCAGTACATTTGTCTAAACATGTCAATAAATACTTATTTAAATATTTGCTGAGAGGAGACAGAACTTTATTTAGTCATGTAGAAATTAAACAGATATCACATCTAAAATAAGTACAGTAGTGTTATTTGCTATATAGACATTTTGCCTGCTATTGTGTGAAGAACATGTACACCAACCCGTAGCTGTTGCTGGACCCCCTACCTGCTCCTTGTCAGCAATAATGAGGTGGTTGTAATTCAAATTAAATCCACAGATATGCCTGTACCTTTTTAGCATATCAAGTGGTGCATTCTAGCTGCAGTTAATTTAGTAGTTCATGCACAAATTCTATTTGTCTTTTATCTCTTTATGTAGGACACCTTGTGTGTCAACCTTTTATATTAGTTTAATCACAAAGAAAGGTATAGAAAGACAGTTTAAAGGTAATTTCTCATGGTCAGGTAGATGTCGCAATATTAGTATCAGCTTGCAAAGTTTGAGAATATTGTGTCGGGTAGTATTTTCTGTCTTTTTTGTGTCCTGGCACATAGTATGAATAGCCTAAAAACAACTGCCGCTAAAAAATAGTGTCTTCTTACCAGAAGGCCCTAATAATTAGGGAACATAAGTATAAATCTTACAGGAACATTTGAAATAAAATATGATACAAAGTTTCATAATGGGTCACATTCAAAATTATGCCTGTAGGTAAACAGCAAACATCTGCCATTAATAATGATGAATGTGATTCTGATTAAAGCTATCAATCAAAATTGGTTGGTGTAGGATTTGATTGAATGGTTGAGGTTGTATCCTAGTTGGAACCTGACAGGCCAGATCATGGTACAAAGTCAAACTGAAGCTATAGATCAAGATGGTATCACAACATGAGGCAAATTGGAAGAGCCGTGGTCCACAGTTACTGTGAGATAGTTTTATATTTAAGTAGCAAGTCATTTGATCCACTCTTTCTTCTTGCAATTTATTTGTTGTGGTCTGTAAGTGCAAGGCAGCCTGAAAACTACCAGATATGTATTTTATAATACAATGTCCTAATTACCTAACCTGACATGACAACTGGAGAGCCATTCGTTGAAGCTGTTGGTAAAGGGTAGGCACTTTCAATGTGGTCGTTTTTGCTGTCAGCACAACTTAACCATGCCGGCATAACTATCAATACAACATTACGACTGATTGCGAAATTCAGTTGCTACTCATACACATTCTAAATGATTAGGCTTTCCAGACTGATTCTCACGGCAAAATTGAACTGAAGCTCGCCAGATCAGGATGGTCTCGCAAGGCTACTATCTAAGACAACAATGCCGAGACATAAGGGTGTCCATTTTAATGTAATGGACACAAATATGCATACTTTATACTTTAGGCCTACATGCATAAACAAACATTGACAAGTTGATTATTATTTATTAGGAACCTAAAATATTTATAATGAATAGTATTTTTTATTAATGATAAATGTACTGCATATTCTAATTATGTGCATGTCAGCAGCCCCTGACACAACATGCTATATATTACAGTATTTTTCTTTTGAGCTTTAAGTATTTTAAAAGCATGTGCTTTTGTTTCTATATAATATAAATATAATAGACTTGTACTTTTACTGGAGTAATATTTACCAAAGTTTCACCACTGACTGAGTGGCTGAGAGAAATCACTTACAGTATTTACAGAAAAGAGTGTTCAACTAGAGTATTCCAACTTCTAGTTCAGAAGCAGAAATGAATGCAACTGCATTTTCCACACAGTTCAGATTACATAATTACCTTTTAATTAGATTATCCAAAAACCTTTACATATCACCAACATTTAATAGTGTGGTGCCGTGCACTATTGTTGCCAACAATACTATAGAGACCTACAATTATAGATCAGATTACAGATGTTTATGAACCCATTTACCCTCGTACATAAAATTGTGTATCTCCTTAAATAAATGTTGATCCAAACTGTGATAAACATTTAAAAACTAAAATTACAAAACATAACATGCAAACCCAAGAGACGCAATTACATGAACGTGTTACACATGCATGACCTTATGAAATTGGACATTGTACTCCTGCTCTGCACTGTGAGGAAGTGGCCTATAATGTTTTTTGGGGGTTTTTTGGACACTCAGCCACCACCAGTTATCGTTTTAACCAATCATACTGAAGGAGGAGTGGTTTCCCAAAAGGTTTTATTCCTCGGCATAACTGTGAAAACAAGGCCATTTTGTGTTGTAATGCGGCTAGTGTTGCACAAGTGGAATGGGAGTATGAAAATATAATTCATGCTAATATATATTTATTTTATACATTATATTGTTCAGTAATTTGTCAAGAAACTTGGATGTCGTTTACTGTAACTGTTTGAGAAGTATACTGCAAATGTTTCTCACAGAAACATCTTAAGGATTTTGGGCTTGAACATCTGCAGAATGCTGCAATCCATGGTCTTCACAGTCTCATGAGCAGACATGATTCCCTCGTGGGCTTCATCAAAGAGCTCCTTTCCAATGGCTGCTACCACTCGGTCCCGCCAGGCATCCAGTTTGGGTCGTCCCCCGAACACATCAAGGCCAGAGCCCACAGGCTGACACACATACATAGATAGACAATGACTGTAAATAGTCACCAAAACATTCATTTTAATTTATTTAGAAAAATACTAAATAATTTACAATTCAAAGCACGTCCATGCTGAGCCATTCTTAATACATTTAATAGTATTCTGATTTTGGTTAGCCTCTGAAACACACCTGCATTACTTCCACAATGGCAACCAGGTCAGCCAATGAAATCTGATCTCCTACGATGAAGGGCTTGTCCTGAATGAACTTTTCTTCTAGGAGATTTAGAGAATTGTTCCAGTCCTCCAGAGCAGTGTCCATCTTGTCTTGGGGGACCTCCACACCCAGAATCTTTGGAATGAAGAGCTACAACACAAAGACAGCCTTTTATTTTTATACACAAGACATTTCAGTGGAATATTCATATCTCAGAAGGCAATCAAACACACTAACATGGTAACTGGATTTTATCTGAAACTGAAAATGTGTACAGTCAGTACAATAAACAATAAGATCCCGTGCATATCAAACTACTTAAGAATGTGAAGCCCTGTCCCTTTTATGGAGAATGTTACAATGATTTCTTCTTATATAATTTATGATCAGAACATCTTGTTCTGAACTGGGATGTTTTCTAGTACCCACTTCCAATGTCGCTGTTGCACTCAATGGAACAACATGCACTGTGGAGAAGACCTATCTCTGGTGCTATGCGCACTAGAAGAAAAAAAGGAAACCGTACCCTGAGCCAAAACATCTTGGAACCGTGCGCGCGTAAACCAGTGTGCTGCCAGGACAGGTACTCGTTCACACGGGCACGCTGTTGTAGATCGGTAGGGTACCAGAAGTCAGGCGTGTTAAACTTCTCCGCCAAGTACATCATTATGGCAATACTAGACGGAGATCAAACACGCAGGGAGAAAAATTACAAATATTTGTATGCAACCGTCTTGCAGGGATTTTATTTTCCATAATTCCACGTGATGTTCCAGTCGATAGGCTACTTTTCATGAATAGTGTGTGGTTCTTCTCACCTTTCAGCCAAGCAGAATTCTCCGTCTCGCATGGCTGGGACCTTTCTAATAATGTTAACTTTCCCAAAGTCTTCTCCATGGTGCTCCCCTGAAACCAAACAGACAAAACTTTTATG
The DNA here is from genome assembly GCA_026546735.1 of Forbesichthys agassizii. Taxonomy (NCBI): domain Eukaryota; kingdom Metazoa; phylum Chordata; class Actinopteri; order Percopsiformes; family Amblyopsidae; genus Forbesichthys; species Forbesichthys agassizii. The sequence goes on from JAODLL010003684.1 coordinate 7,887, forward strand.
TTCCATAAATGAAACTTTTAAAATAACAAAAATAGGTCAGCAATATCACATAACTTCAATTAAAACTCCATGGGGGAAAAAACGGAAGGAAACATTGAGAAGGGACGACAGAGGTAGGAATCCACATGCATAGGCAAACAAAATGTAGCATTAATACTATGCATAATAATTTTCACGTAACAACTAACACATCGGTAAAATGTTTAAATGGTTTTGTAAGTTAGTTAACTGGTCTGTCAATTGTAGCATTAACTGACGCCACATGAGTACAAGGTCCGAGGAAGTGACACTGACAGACGCCACTTGAGTCCCAGGTCCAAGGAAATGTCCTATAGCGCTAGTCACGACCAGGACCGCTCAACAACCATAGCGCTTATCTGTATTGGAGACTTGGCTTCTGCAGCAGTAGCCATTGCCATCCATACTTTAATAATGAGTACAAGTTCAAACACGCGTACGGCGGTGTAGTGCAGTCTCACCAGAAAATAACGAAATCCTTTTAAAATCAAACGGAATGTTGTTCTTTTTGGCAAAAATAAACACGGACCGGCACGGCTGAGAGAACATATCCAAGAACAACTCTACTGCCATCTTTGTTCTGAAACGTTCTTTATGCTGACTAGGCATACACACACACTAAAGGATTCGTTCCTCTGTAGCCTATTTGTGCGTTTCTTTTTTTTTTTTTTTTAAAAAAGCTTGTTGCGTTATGTGTTCCGCCCCTCGCAAAACTTCTGCAGATGTCCGAATGTTTGGAATTTGGAGAGGATGAATGTTTTGTTATAATCGTCAAACAAAGACACTGTAATACAATGGGTTAGGCCTACATCGACATGCATATCTCGATACAGTTCACTTTTTAAAAACTCATGCTGCATAAAAGTAAAATGTTATGTCTTTTAAGTTCAACCCATATTTTTTTAAAATGTTGACCATAGTGGACCAGAAATTCTACAGAACAGTATAGTATAGGCTAATTACCAAGCATGCTTTTTCTAGTGCATTTTGTCAATTTCTAATGTATTGTTGTTTTTAAACCCATATGAATTGTTCTTGTAGAACAGTAGCATAGTATATAGGCTGGAATCTGTTTTGTAATGGAAAAACAAGAAAAGTAGTGACAAGAAAGTAACAAGAAAAATACAGAAGACAAAATTAGGAACAGAAGACAAAATTAGGAACACTAAAGCACGAATTCTAACGATTGACATAAAATATTCAGATGGGAAGTGGGGCTTTTTGTGGTCATTGCTACATTAGGCTTCAATAACATGGGAACAAACAAATGTTTGTACTAGGAGTTACAAACTGCTCTTGAGAAAACTGCAATTGGTCAGTGTGTGAAGAGGTTTGAAACGCAATGCTTGTTTGAAATTTAAAAAATGTACACCCTTCTACAGAGTAGATACTTATTAGGCCTACTCTAGATACAATCAATAATATGGAAAACCAAGTCTATGAAATATTTAATTTAGGACACACACAAATACTCATGAACATATTCCACAATATAGTAACAGCAGTTCAATGAAGACACTACATCTTAAAAAGATCATATCCTACGCATACTGTATATCAAAATCGACCACATGCAACATATACTGTCCTTAAAGGTGAATTTACTGATGCTGGAGAAAGGCTGTTGATATTTGAACCCATCAAAACAAAACACTTCTCCTTCAATGCTATAGGGTGCTTCCTCAGAACTCAGTCTGACTAGGCTGGGATAGTGTTGTGTGGTGTGGTCTGCCCCACATTTGCATGTGCTCCCATTTACAGATTCATAGCTGTTGAAACACCAAATGTTTTTTTCAGCAGGCACGCAGAATAGACAGCTATAGCGGCCCGTGAGGAAGTAAGATGGCTGTGTGATGGAAGTGCATTAGCTTACTCCACCTTTAAAATAAGTTTACTAACAGTCAAAAAAAAAAACTTTGTTAAAACTTTTTTTTAATACTAATGATTTGCTCACAACAAACTTTATGGACATGATAATGACAAAATTGTTATTCACAAAAAGCTCATGACGCTTCCTTTCTTCCCGACCTGATGAGGTTCCAATGCATAAAATCTGATAACTATCCTGGAAAGCACAAGGAGGAAAACTGTTAGTGTTAATGTCAAAGGCAACAGTTACTCCTCATTAATTAATTAGTTATTAAGCCTAAAAAACATGTGTGCTACAATACACCAATAAGGTGATCTTGAATTGTATAGACAGTATAAGTATATTTGCTGGATGTTCCAAGATTATACCATTTTAAATCTCTCTCTCTCTCTCTCTCTCTCTCTCTCTCTCTTTATCTCTCTCTCTCTCTATGCATGGGCCTGAATAAGAATGTCATTATGTCAGATGTTACTACTTTTCTAGGACATTATTTTGTGTAATACTTTACACATTTAATGTATAGCCTAACCCAGAGGCATTTGTAGGCTAAAGCCCAATAACTCTTTAAAAACTGTACATTTGCTGTATTTTCAGTGAATTCTACAATTTGTCCAGTGTTCAGATCAGATTGTGCCCAATACTGTAGGCTATATCACAAGCTAATTGTTATCTGATTGGTCAGAAGTGGGGTGGTCAGGCTACATTTAAACGTCCTGGGAATAACTGGTCTGACTGGTCTGACTGGTTTGTGGCTCTGTAGCCTATACTGTGTTGAATGATTCAATGTTAAACATGACGTATCCATGCTCTAACGAGTTGACGCCATATAACCGTAATCTATAACCTCCACAATTTTACAATTAGGCTACCACACGGACCTGTCTTCAGACAGCCCCAACTCCTTTGTAAGGAACTGGAAAATCTTGGCGCTGTGTTCCTTGTTCTTCTCGGCGGTGTCCGTGACGCCGATTGCAGACACCGACAGCGCTACGCACGGAGCACACGACCCCGCAATCAGCATAGGCAAGCCTGCTTTCACCATCAGGTTCATTCTCTGCAAAATAATCGCACGGTCACAGACATTAATAACCTCTTAAGATAATGCCAGTCTGCAGCAATTCGACGACTGTGTTGTGTTTGTGGCCATCATCAGTAGCCTATCCGGCGTCAACTATAGACTATTTTGTACGTTATGTAGGCTATGGAAAGTTTGACTGTGTATTGCAGGCTACGTGGGCTAAGCGTTGCAACATGACCGTGGTAAAGGCACGGTTGCAACATGCAGCCTTACTGTCAGAGCCTAACTCACGTCCTCTGGTTTCCCGAGGGTCGCAGCTGTGGAGGCGCACAGCTTCTTCAAGAAGTCTTCGGGGAACTTGTCCGCTGGTAAATTACTTTCCAAGTCTATGAAAGGCATCGTGTCTAGATGCGTTGGAAATCAGAAGCTAGTGCTACAGAAGCTGCTGCCAGCTCAGCTCATTCTGGAGCAAGTCTATGGTTGATCGCCTCTTCTGGTCGCCTTGATTCATTTCACAATAAAAGTGGTAAATGTACGTAGGTGTATTATATTTTTAATTGGCCTAAGAATATCAAGTCGGAATTAAACAAAATGTTCTATAGGCCTACCTCATTGGCCAATATGCCTACATATGTGTCTGATCTCTTTGGGAGGCAGTATAGCTGCCTGTCATTATAAATAATAATTATAATAGGCTATAATGATCGATGTTGTTAGAGTATAAAATGTTACTTTATTTGTTATGCTTTAATTATCTGTTCTTCATTTTCATTCTATGATTTTGCACGTAAACAAA
>JAODLL010003685.1:0-11588 GCA_026546735.1 Forbesichthys agassizii
TAATGCACTCACTTCTTTTTTAACAAGCTCTTGCAGATGTAATATCAATTAAAGACTTTATATACATATATAAAAAATAGTTTTAACATTATATAGATATAGCGTTTTGCACACAATGTTTCAATAAGCTATTTAAAGGACCCATTCCATGAAAACCAAGTATTTCTAGTTTTTTTTTGGCATTAGCAATGTCGATGTGACTAGTGCTTGGCCTTTTAAAGTGGACTGTTAGCTCCCTTGTCTGTATTTTCCATAAAAGGAATAGAGGTGGAGAAACAGGCATATATGAAAATAGTACGTATGTTACGTAGATTACTAGACAGTTGGTTTGGTAACGCCGCTATGAGGATATGGTATAATTTAACCTTTATTCATGAAATAATGTGCTTAGTAGATGGCTGCTTATCAAAACGTAACACCCCTGTTCCGTCACAGCACTGTGTGAATAAGCTGCTGCTGTGTTTATGTGGTTGACACGATCAACAACGAACTACATTCTGCCTCCCATATCCTTCACTGTAGTCTGGACGGTGAGGCAGAATTAACGCGCAATATTAACACCTTGAAAACACTTTTGAAAATAAACCATATGTGGTTCAAAACCCATAAAACTATGTTCAAACTGTGTATGAGTACTAGCAGTCAACAGTAAAGCAGTCGTAGCCTCACGTCAATACAGCTACGTGGAAGTCGGACGCGGTGGGCAGTGATTTGTAAGTGACATTTACTGAAAACGGACCATTATATGAGCTTTAATATCATTTTGTCTAAACGCCACTTTTTTACCCGACCCACCCACGATATTTTCTGATAACTTATGCAAACCTGCGCATCACTGACACACATTTAATTAATCATAGTCTACTATAGACTACATTCATAAAAACACAAAAACCTATTGGTTTAATAATGTTTTCATTTTATTAAAAAAACACGTTTATATATTATTACCTTATATACTGTGTTACACTTGTAAAGCTAGATTGCTGTAAAAAACATGTACTGTTATTGGTTTATCCACATGGGATCGGATTGCAACAGCTAACAATGCTTGAGTTTGTTTTAGCCTTCTCTGAATGGAATGCTAGATCGGTGGGGTTACTTTTACAAGTAATTGGTGAATCACAGACTTTACAAAGCTGACCTTTCTATGATTGTCTTAATGTTCCTGTCCATATGTTGTCCTGTGACAAACTGCACCCTTCGGGTGTACAGTATCCATATATTCAAACCAAACACTTGTTAAATTCGACCCAGTTGAAGCAGATGTTGTCATTCTTTTTAAATATGTTTTTTTTTCAGGACAACTTTAATCTTAATTTAAATATTCAAATAATTTTTACATGTACTGTCATAAAGTCCTGTTCATTTGGTTCAACTATTCCACACTTGCCCATCTTAAGACACAGAGCTAATTTCAACAGTAAATGAAATGTTAATAAATTATATTTGCCCAGAATATTCCACAACTCCCTCGTTCTCTGAAATTCAGCAAAGTTAGCATTCGATTAATCCATTGTTGGTTTACATAACTCGGGCTGTGAATAGCTGGATTGGTTGATTATTAAAATATTTACTTCCCGTGTCAGTCTCTATGTCCAACCTGACGACCCTCAATTAGTTACCATGGCAACAACGGAGCCCTCATCCTTCTCAAACAATTGGACAATGCAGGGTGTAGCATCAAACAGCGTCAGCTCAATGCCGACATGGTCAGAGATGGTACTAAGGGGCCAACCAGCTGGGGGAACTTCTTCCCTCAGAGGGGACACAGTCACTGAGCTTGGCTCTAATGTTAACGTTACGTCCTCTACCTGTAGAAACAGGATGTTTGTCAGCCACGCTGAAGAAGGGCGAGATAAAACACTGCCAATGAAGTCCCCTTGTGTGCATGTCTAATTCACAATAATCACCCCCTCTTCCTCCTGCTGCTCGGAGAAGCCCTCAGATTCTGGCTCCTCCCCTACGGGCTCGACCATACCCCCAATCATGTCAGTCATTGGTTCATTCAGCTGTCCGACAGTCTCCACCTGCAAATGCAAATTGTCAAACAAGTCAAGCAGCTATGTTTCCAAACTAAATATGTTTTAGGTCTACCATTTCAATGTGTGAAAGATGATGGAAATGTCATTATTCTTCAGTCAAAACTTTAGTCAGTTAACAGTTTAACAGCAAGTTAGCTAATCAGAAAAACAGCTATTCATCCAATTAGAAGATGGAAAACTAACATGTTACGAGATTCAGTTTGATAATTATGTAATTTAAAATTTAAACTAATCAGAGAAGATTGAAAGTTAAGATAAGTCAAGTAAGCTAGACATTTGGTTAGCTAGTAAACTAGTCAGTTAAACAATCACTCAGTTATAGTTAAGGCCATTATACTCTGCACGCGGAGCTGAAGTGAGGCTGACGCGGAGCGTTTCCGCTTTGGATCTGCTCCCATGTTAATCAGGGCGACAGTGGTGCAGTGAGTAGAGTGGGGAGACAGCTGATCCAGATTTCACTGGTTCGAACCATGGATAACTCCTCACCAAGTGTCGAGGTGTCACTGAGCAAGACACCTAACCCTAACTGCTCCTGGCGGTTGGACGCGCCTTGCATGGCAACAATCCCCATCGGTGTATGAATGTGTGTGTGAATGGGTGAATGTGAGGCTATACTGTACAGCGCTTTGAGTGGCCGGAAGGTTAGAAAAGCGCTATATAAATGCAGTCCATTTACCATTTAATCAATGACTCTTTGCACAGTGCACAGTGACTCTGTTCGCTGAGCCGAGTCAGACCCGGCACTTTTATTCCCGTCAGGAGTCTGCCTTGCCTCGCGTTTTTGAAGCGCTTTGTATATAGAATGCAAGAAGCAACACTACATAGAGTATAATAATTTTAAATTAAACAGTTTGCTTTTTTCTAAGACCCACCCCCATCCCACTATTTCCTCGATGACACAGTTGTTAATCGTCCTAAAAATATAACTTTGTTTCTCGCCTGAATTGTTATCATAATGTTAATATATTTTTGATTATACATTTACTGACCTACAGCAAGCAGAATATCATGTTCATACTGCACAAGCCATCCATTGCAACAACAAGTAGGCAGACCTGGCGGTTAGAGGCTTGAATGGAAAATAAAAGGATACTTTCACTTTTTATTGATAATACCACTTTAAAGGAGTCCAGCACTGGATTCCATGTGCCCATTACACAGGCTGAGACATGTATCATGCCTCCCTGCCAACGGGAGGTAGGTGGGACTGTCCTTATGTGAATTGATTATTGCATAATTTATTTAAGCCTTCCTGCTCATAGAAATTGGCTAATAGCATTGTGTGGAAGTACATCTGTCCCTTTCAGACTGACCCATTGGAAGAAGCCATACTGTATGGGAGTGACATGGACTTGTGCCCTGTGGCATATCATATCTTGCCCAACAGGGTGGAATGATCGCTGATACCCGGCAACCGTCGGCACAGGTACCAAGTGTATCCCATGGGTACTAAAGGCAGCCCTGAGGCCAAGATGGAGAGGCAGTACTGATTGGAGCAAAAACCACATTGGCTCTAAAAATAAAATGTATGTATTGGCTTAACAGATTCTCACATTGGCAAAATGAGACTGAAAATGCAATAAATATAGATGAATGAGCAGAAGGTAATACTATCAGCTGTAATACAGCATCGTTTAGTGTTTGGCATTTTGACTGCCGGAAAAAAGAATGTAAACAACATTGTTTTTATCTGCCTAACAATCATAGAAATATTACTAATATTATTTCTCACATGCAACATGCTATAGTTGAGCCACAGTGTCTCCTCCTACTTCAACTCCATAAACGAACACGCTGGAACTGGGTGAGAAGACACCACCCAGAATTCCAACACTACCATGACCAACTGACAGAGTGCTGGTGTGCGAGCAGGATACAATCTACCGGCTGTCCACAGGGAGTGTGAAAAGCATATCGGAGAAACAGTCCCGAAAACGTGTGCGCTTCAGCTCTGGATCAGCCTCGCTTGCAGTGTTCAACAGGCTTTAGCCAACAAGTCATTCAGTACCTGGTGGGCCTCGATCTGCGCTTCCCCCCACAGGTCAGCTAGACGGGGGTGAGTCAGAGGGCCAAGGCTGTGGATGGTGCTGTTGGGTGTGGCTTGGAGGGAATGGGAGGCACTGTGTAGTCTGTGTTCCATCGACTGAGGGCCAAATGTAGAAGAGAAGGAGATGTAATGACCAAATGCAGAGAACTTCTACACATGATAATCAAGTGACCTGAGTGTTCAATGTGTTGCCAGCTCAAGGCCATGTTGGACTACCTGAGGGCAACTTTGAGCAAGATGACAAGCAAGATGAGGAGCAAGATGATACAGTGTTGCTATCAAAACTTTGGCTTTTTGATTAAACACGTCCATCTTAACTTGTGAGTGTGCATCTTCCTTTTGTGACTTACCCCTACCTGCTCCTTAAAATTGTGCACTCGCCATAAGCCGCTTTGGATAGAAGCTAAACCTGCTGAATGATCTAACAGTTTTCTACAGTATAAGGCAGGGTGGTCAATTATTTTCACTGTGTGGTCACATTGAAATCATTGCGGGCTACATTACTTTTTTAACAAACATGCCAAAACCTATTAAATAAAATAACACAACATAGCTAACATTGTTAACCTGCATATTACATTTATGCCTATTTCTATTCAAATTTAAGTTTTTGCTTAATACAATGTTTTAATGCGCAGCAGAGTTATTCTGCAGAGCTTGTCAAGTCATTTTATGTTGTACCCCGGGTCGGATAGAATATCTCAAAGGGCCGCATCCGTAACCTGACATGCCAGAGGAATTGTTTTCACAAGTCCATCTGGGGAGCTGTACATTGAAACTGCTTGTGAATGACAGGTAAAAAATGGCAGACAAAAATACTTGGCAGTTGTTCGGTTGAACCATCTGGTCGTTTTTGCTGTCGGCACACCTAAACCACGCCCATATAGCTATCAACGTGACGCTGATTGGAAAGTTCAGTTGCTACTGGACACTGGTCAAAATGATTCCTAGGCTTTAAACTGAAGCTCGCAAGATCAGGATGGTCTTGCAAGGCTACCACATCTGTCCCAGGTCTGGTATACGGTGTACCAGCAGATGGCGTACCTGTTGCTGCTGATACTGCAGTAGCTGCTGCTGTTGATAGTGTTGGAACTGCTGCAGGTGCTGCAGCTGGTTCTGCTGCTGTTGCAGGGTGAACTGAGCCTGGTGCTGCTGGAGATAACTTCCTACGGTCCCCTCGAAGCCTTCGCCAGGCGTCCCCCCGGGACCACTGCCACCCCCTACACAATATCAGCATAAAGGTAGAGCCAACGGGAGGGATGACCCTTGCACCCGGAATGACCCTTGCAGTTATAGATTTCTAATTTAAGGCATTATTTGAAATTCATGATTTCTGTGCCTTTTGTTCGTTTTTTTCACTTTCATGTTTCACTTTTACAGAACTGGGGGTTGTGTTTAATTTAAAAGAGAGCTAAAAGCCCACAGTCAAATTTGAACTAAAATGCTATGAAGCGAATAAGATTGATTATCTTGTAACAACAGCAGGTCTACACTAAGTCTATGCTCAAAAGCAACATGTTGATGTGGATGTGGAATAAAGGGGCAACCATAAATACCTAAGCCATTTTGACAAGGGCCACATTGACATCTGGGTCAGAGCTAGGGTTGCCACCTTGAATGTGGATAAGGGACACATTGCAAGCGGTCGGGAGCCAAATGAAACCGGGGCCTAGGGATCGTCCCCCAGGAGATTTTGAGATTCAGATACAATTTCACGCATTCTGGCTAATTTATATGCACACTTTTTGCTTTTTATGCATCAATTTCAAAGTCCTCTGTTATGCTTAACATGAATGTAAAGGAAAGAGTAGTTTCATCAATTATTACTGAACAGAAATATTAATGTACCTTCACTTTTTTTTGCTCCCATTTCTTTGAGTTTATATAGAATAGGCCTAAGGTTTATACACAAAATTGTTTGGCTATATAAAATGTGTTACAAATCTGTAGACTGTACTTCACCTTTGCCAAGATAATACTGTACATCCACCTACATTTTTACATAGGTTTACTAATTAGGCCTACACAACTTACAATGTTATTATTATGCATATTAGTAGTAGCAGGCCTATTAGGCTATTATAGTTGTAAAGGGGTTCACCCAAGCCCATACGATAATGGTCCAAACGAATGCAGAGTTCAAAGGCTAAACTGAAATTAACTGCTTGATTTAGTAAGGTTTGCAAGCATTCAATGGGCCAACAATCAGCTTATGTGCAATGTCTGTATTTGTTCAGCCTCCATACTTTTCTTGGAAACATTATTTCTTGCCGACATTTTTAAAAACCTGTGCATGGCTTGTCTGCGAGTCTTCTGTAACCAGAGCAATGATGACGTGCATTTTACTGTTAAGGGACAATCCGTATTATACGGGATGGGTGGCAACCCTAGTCAGAGCATGCTTGTAGGGTTCTACCGCTCAGCTACTTTAATCAATGATTAAAGATGACTACGACGTGCACGCTAGCAAGAAGGCTAAAGCCAAAGATCTCTAGCGTCGGTCGCCAGAGTGTCCTTGAAGTGTCATTGTGAGGTTTACTTAACTTACTGCCCAGCACTACCTGCTGGCCACCATTATGCACACTGACTGCAGCGTGAAGAAGACTGAACAGAAGACCTCACCACCCATGATGTAAGTGCCGGCGACAGGCGAGGCCACACCGGACGGCTGGCTAGTGATTGGCTCCCAGTCGTCAGAGGAGGAGAGGCAGTAGAGGCCCTGGGAGACGTAGGTGTGAGGCCACACATCTGCTGATGAATGATGCAGGACCTGGTCTGTACCAATCGGGGAAGGAGAGGGGGTCAAATCCAACTGTAGGCTATCTCAATGAAGCATCAAGGAGTCAGGATATAAACATAACCTCAGATCACTGACACTGGGTCAATTGAAACATAGCTGTGTATTCATCAACAGAGCAAACTGGGCACACGGGAATGAACATTCTGATAATTTCAGTTCCCCTGCTTTCAGAGAATACAGAAGGATTCTTGAACCCTTAAACTTGAACCAACTCCCCTGGGGTGACGCTAGCAATGACACCTAAGGCATATACTACAAAGGGAGTTCAACCTGCTAAGAGTTAACTAGGGGTTATCAAGGATAGTCAGAGTTATCCATCATCATCCGCTTATCTGGAGTCAGGTCACGGGGGCAGCAGCTCCAGCAAGGGACCCCAAACTTCCCTTTACCGAGCCACATTAGCAAGCTCTGACTGGGGGATCCCGAGGCGTTACCAAGCCAGTGTGGAGAAATAATCTCTAATTACCAAGATTCCCTCGTACGCATACGAGGTGCTGTCCCAGCCTGAAAAGCTTACTGTTTTCTTTCCTCTGTTCTTAACTCCTCCACTCTTCCCTCCTCCTCTTTCCTCTCATACTCCACTCTCTTTCTGACATTTCTCCTGCTTCACTCGCCTCCACTATTTCTGCCTATATACTTATATATATCTAATATGTCTAATATACATTTAAAAATTTTTTAAAATAAGTAACGTTGGATAATTATTTTATATTTTATAATGTTAAAGAATATTAAACACCATGGGGTGCCTGCATGGACACATTTTACATGCATGAATACAGCCACATGAACACCTGCAATGCAGCTATCGCTGAATGTTAGACTACCGTATACAATTTATGCTTAGTTTTAGGGCATAGGCCCTGTACTGGTACCGTACTTTGTCGGGCACCTTGAGCACCTCCCTAATAAAGTAATGTTAAAGTACGTTTTTTGCTGTAGCCTACCTGTATCATCCATAACGACATCAGGCATTTTTCTCTTCTTGGCAAAATATTTGAACAAACTCTGAAAATGCAACCAAACGTAAATCATAGTAGATCATGAATAGAGAATATGTTTATGTTTATTTAGACTTTGAAATATGGAACTTTAAATTAAATCTAGTCTAATCTAATCCAGTTAAATATATATTTATTCTTGCTCTCTGGTAACATAGGCTCAAATGTTTCAGTGTGGTAAATGTTATCGCTATGTTTTTGGTGCGCCGATCCATTCTCAAGCTAGTAAAGTATGCATGTCTCGCGATGCGAGAGAGAGAGAGAGAGAGAGAGAGAGAGAGAGAGAGAGAGAGAGCGAAGATAGTGAGAAGGATCTAGCTGCAGAAGGGCACTCTCAGGCAGGAGTACTGTCAGGCATGTGGGTGGAGTGGGGGCACTCTCAGGCCTGTAGGAATTGTGCTGAAATTAGTTTAATTATTTTACAAAACAAGTAGTAGAAGCAGAAAGTAGAGTGCACTTGGACTCTATGATGTAAATAATGTAGTGAAGTAGGGGGAGAGTCTAAGAGACTAATTAGCTAAGGACAGACACCTGTGGGAGAGGGGATAAATGTTAGGGCAAAGCAGAGAGTGGAAGAGGAGCGAGCAGCACGTTTTGTCAGACAACTGATGATTATTCTGCCCAGTAGGCTACTCTGTGGGATGGGAGGGTGCCGTCCACCACTTGTAGTGTGGCCTGCGGTGAAGACAGCTAAAATAGGTGGAGTGGTTCCTGAGTTAGGAGGGGAGGCTAGTCGCCTCCTGTAGGTAGTGAGGGATGGGGCTTAGAGAGTGTGCCTGCCGCTTTCCTTGGATTACAGCGTGATATTTCCAATGATTGCAGTGTAGTGATTGTAGTGGTTTCTTCTGCCCTTGTGGGTGGTTTGCGGTGTATTGGTGTGCAGTGAATACTTTGTGCTTTTGCAGTGTCTGAATTTAACTTGCAATGTAGTCACTCCATGAGTGGGGGGTGAGTTTGAAGGGTTTGGCGTGTGAAACCAACCGGTTCGGGGAAGCAGGCTGTTGGCGTATGTGCAGGGGGGGATGCCAAACTCAAAGACTACTGGTTGATTTATTGTTGCCCTAATTATGATGAATACATAATACTTTATATAACAGCTTGTGATGTATGCATTTCTTTAGCCTTTCTTCCGGACCTCCTTTGCTCATTGAAGGTGGTGGTGGTAGTACCCATTCCTGGTAGCATTCTATCAAGCGCTTATAAAAGCAATTCTTGTTACAATAATTTGAAACTATTGAATATTGTTATGTAATTAACAAACACCTCAACTTGTAAAAGCAGTAATACTTTTATTCTGTCCTCGCAATCGTGTTCTGAGCAAGGCTAGACAGATGGTGAACAATAAATGATAAGCAAACAAGTAATCCGTCTTCATTGTCTTTACTGTAGAAGTTTGGCTTTCTTTGTACTATTTTTTGTAAAACACAAATACACATGCAATAAACGAACATGTATCCAACATTCCTCTTACTGCACAATCTAAAGAACATCAGTTTTAATATGCCGTTGTATGATAAACCTTACAAAGAAACTGAATGGAGGGAAAGACACATGGTGGTCTTCTTTATATTTTGAGCCTTGTGTAATCTATCGTTCTTGCAGGCCGTATGGTAACTTTTCCACAATGGGGTTGACTCCCCGTGCCGTATAAAGGTATGCCAGACCTGGCAAGAGTCCGCTTGCCTTAGCAGACTCAATCTCCAGTAACAGATCTCCAACTCTCTTAACCTTTGAGTGTCTTTATTGGAGATGTGAGGAAAGCTCCCTAGTCTTAACAGGGCATGTTCAATGACTTCAGGACATCCATAACAGTCTTCTAGACATTGCCATAACATGATGATCCCTGCTGTTGGATTGTGGACATGAACTGACCTGATACGCTTTGCCTGTGCTGAAGACTCCAGACCTAGCCATTTTGTGAGTAGATCTAGTTCCTCTCTGGCTGTAAGGCTAAGAGCTCTTGTGATGTCTTGGAATGATGTTTTCCACGCCCAGTAATTTTCTGGGCAGTCATCAAATTTAATCAACCCTGAGCTGACCATCTCCTTTTTAATCAGATACTTTGTCATATCGGGTATGGGTGCTGGTATCGGTTTATAATCTCCTAAGCAGGTGTGTGTCATGGTGTTATTGACATGTGGCATTTGGTTGGACTCATTCTGGAGATGTTCTCTTTCAACCATAGGTGAATAGTCAAGCAAGGGAGGACCAGTTGTATTATGCTGGGTGGGGATATTCTCCCTGGACACTGAATGTTGCATATACGAGTCAGGAGGTAACTGTTGAGCGTATTGTACCAGAGAGTGTTTCTGTACATACTCACTGGTGCGTTGAGCTTTATCTATTTCAGTAGGCTCCCTAAGACATCCCTCTTCCAGTTCTGCTGCAGCTTCATAGACTGCTGCTTCTGTAGATGCTACTACAGCTTCCTTTTGTAGTTGCAAAACGTCCATGCTCGCTTCCATCTCAGCTTTGCGTCTATCTGTCTCAGCTGACATTCTCTTTTGCTGTTCCTTGATTTGTGCTTTTTCCCTCATAACCGCAGCTTCCTTCTCTGCATAGGAAAATTTTATCTTGGCTGGTTCAGCTTTTGCTCCTGCTCTGAGTGCTGCAGCGCTGGATGATGATCTGCTTGAGTTAGATGAGGATTTAACACTGCATACCTGTGAAATTGTCTTTAGAGATTTGTACCTTTCTTCTTCCTCTTTTGGAGGCTCCATTTTGTCTAATGCCAATGAGTGAAGGGGATAAAGATTTGTGTGCTGGTTACAGTATCATCTCTGTTGTGTTCACCCGCTGTGGAAATGTCCTTTTACTATTCTGTCCTCGCAATCACGTTGTGAGCAAGGCTAGACAGATAGTGAACAATAAATGATAAGCAAACAAGTAATCCGTCTTCATTGTCTTTACTGTAGAAGTTCGGCTTTTATTGTAATATTTTTTATACAACTGAAAATCACAAATACAACATGCAATAAACGAAAATGTATCCAACATTCCTCTTACTGCACAATATAAAGAAGAACATCAGTTTTAATATGCCATTGCATGAGCTAATGATCAATTAGTATTAATCACATTCATATTGTATTAAAGTATTACTTTAGATGTACTGTATTTAGATTTTGCATATTAGAATGAACAGATGTTATGTAGACAATAGGCTAGTTAGCTTCACCTAGCTCATGGAGCTCATACTCCAAGGTTAATACGTCAGAATTAACTGTTTTTCTGCACATGCTGAATTGCTATACTCTTCCCGTATAATGTAATGGAGGATTGATAAAGCCTTGCTGCTGCAGTACCATAAATATGCCCCTAGATGGCAATCATTAACGACTTTCATTAATAAATTAACTCAGAACAATGTTTTTGAGTTGAAAATAGTGTCTCGATAGTTGAGTCGCATATGACCCAATAAGAAGTGAAAGGCTATTATACTAATGCTGCAAGAATATACGTTTGCTCATCCCTTTAAATCGGCGGTTCAAGCAGAAATGTGTTTTTGAGTTGGTAAAATAATGTCTCAACAGTAAAGTATAAAGGTATTCCCAAAGACAACCTCTGGATATGACGCTGAGCACTTGCACTCAACTTCTTTGGTCGACCATGGTGAAACCTGTTCTGAGTGGAACCTGTCCTGTTAAAATGCTGTATGGTCTTGGCCACCGTGCTGCAGCTCAGTTTCAGGGTCT
>JAODLL010003686.1:0-10771 GCA_026546735.1 Forbesichthys agassizii
AATGTGGACGCTAACATCACGTCTACTACATTAAACCGTGTTATGTGCTGTTGGATAATGTGGACGCTAACATCACGTCTACTACATTAAACCGTGTTATGTGCTGTTGGATAATGTGGAGACTGTTAACGTGTGGTGGACAGAATTTATTTACAGTTTTCGTTCCCTTGCTTCTCCTCCCCCTGCCTCCCCCAGGCACGTATCTCACCCATGAGGCGAAGGGTTCGGACGACGCTCCCGACGCAGACACAGCCATCATCAACGCTGAAGGGGGGAACTCTGGAGCTGAGGACAAGAAGGAGTACTTCATCTAGAGGAGGGGAGGAGGGGGGAGGAGGGGAGGAGGGGGGAGGAACAACAACAACCTCCATTTGTCTTCACATCCATTCTAAACTTGGACAGAGGAACATTGGGGCTTTATTGATGATGATGATGATGATGATTTAAACTGGGGCAGGCTTCTAGAAACCTCTATACACACACACACACAGGCACGTGCACTTGAATGCTCTTGTATATTCAGATTAACCAACAGTCTTTTCATAAATGTGTGTGTGTGTGTGTGTCATGTTCCATTGCTAGTTAGCAGACCAGCTGGAGATCTGAGATATTAACGCACTACTCTTCTTCTGTTCCTACTAAACACTGTTCCCTCGCTGTCAGCCAAGGCAACACGTCTCTATACTGCCCCTCGGTGTTGGCCTGACGTTACTGCACCCTTAGAATACTTCTCCCTGCTTCCTGACATCAGGCACACCTCAGCCCTCCCCCCGCTAACGCAGCGAGAGGGTCACCTATAAATATATACATATATATATATAAATATATATAGAATTATATTGCATTGTTTTTACTTGCCAGAAAGCGTTTTGGTGTTGTAAATACGGTATCATTCCTTTCTCAGATCTGTCTAATGCGTCTGTAACTAACTCATATACTCTACCCTGCTTGTTGTGAATATCAGTATCTGGGAAAAATAAACAATAATGTTGATAATGAAAATGAAAACTAACCTTAACTGCAAATATTAGTATGAAACGTCTTGCTTTTGAGATGGGTTTGTTTCTCGTCAGTGTTGCCCACGTAACATGTGGACATGTGTTGCCCATGTCCGCCAGTCCATCTGGGACGCTTCAAGCGATTTGTGAATAATTACGTTGACATTGATGATTCTTTCTCTACTTTGACTGCTGTGGGTGTTTTAGTATCTGTTCCACCCTGTGGTTCCCTAGGCTGCCACTAGGTGGAGTAGCCCCTCACAGCTGGTGTAGTTTACCCAGAGTGCCGGGCGAGTGAGGCTCAACCTCTGTGGACGGTTCTTTCTGTGTAGAGTGACGCCCATGTTTCTATTGGCCTGTACTGTCACTATCTCACTGATTACATCATCACGTCCCCTGAGAGGCTGAGGGGCGGCCACTGCCCCACCCTGGCAGATTGGCATCCCCGCTGGCATGTCACGGATAACGCACAGGTGCAGAGAGCAGCTCTGGCAACGCTCCATATCTCCTGTCTCCATCTCCAGCCTCCACTCCCTCTCTCCTCCCTCTCCAGCCCCCTTGTGTTTGGTAGAAGGGTCCACTTGTTGTTGTCCTATCCAGAGACACTTCCATTGGGAACATTCATGGTCATTAGTGGTTGTCCCATCTAGAGACACTTCCATTGGGAACATTCATGGTCATTAGTGGTTGTCCCATCTAGAGACACTTCCATTCAGGGTTTTCCGAACATGCTTTAGAATCCAAACAACACTTGAGAATCGAGCTAGGAATGCTAACAGCCAGACCTGTGTCTCTAAGGACACTAAACTAACAGCTTCTGGGTTGATTTGAGAGCTTAGCTGCACCAGCGTTTAGCAGAAGCACACCGGGTTGCCTCGTTAAGCTGAAGGGGATGCGTTTGTCTGTTGGCGTTAGCTAGATAGTGTGTTGGACTGGAGGTTGGGCTCAGGCTATATGCTCTGCAGCCCCCTGCCTGCGGGAGTGCTCCTGCTTCCCTGGCTGACTCATGTTGTCCTAGAGCCACCTATCTGTGGCGGGTGGTACTGCATGCAGGGATGAGTCTGGCTGCTGTAGCATTAGTGCAGAGACTGCTGTCGGCCACTAGGTGTCAGCAGATAGCAGAGTATCGTTCTTTCTTCTGCAATTTGGTACCAGGTGTGGTCCAACATTCAGATTTGAATTTGTTGGATAAACTGTTCATCTATAAATTATTTTAACAGTGTTCATATTTATAATTGTATTACTTTCAATTTAGTTGATCATTTTCTTATTAGATATTGAAACACATTTAGAGGTTTTTGTTTTGCTTATGTATTGATTTCATAGTCTGTTATTTTAAATTATTTCATGTAAATAGTGTTGCCTTTACTAACACACTGCACGCCAACACACACACACACACACTTGGATATGCATGTCTGACTACAGTTTAGTGTGTGTGTGTGTGTGTGTGTGTGTGTGTGTGTGCGCGTGCAAGTGTGTGTGTGTGTGTGTGTGCGCATGCGTGCGTGTGTGCATGTATGTGTGACATTGACCCAGTCAGACTATAAACAATGTTGTTGTTTATTTTTGGATGAGAAAGTCTTCCTTTTAAATAAACATGCATATCCATGGAAACAGTGCTGTCATGTTTGTGATACTTTGTACGATGGCTGATGATGTCATCAAGGTGAGACTGTTGCTGATGAATATTCTGTGCACATGGTATTATTATTTTCTTTGTTTCTTGCTGGTTATGTTACCAGTTCAGTTCTTGACTTCTAATAAACATGCATTTGGTTAACTTCTACTTGTCTTGTCAATGGATCATGCATCTGAAACATAAATACAGCTTTTATGAGTATATAAGATGACTCCATGTTTGTTTCCACTCAGACTTCTTATAAGCATGTCTGTGTGTCTCCATGTCATGTGTAATAGCAGTGTGGATGTACAGGAAGGCCCACCGGTCCAACGTAGCACAATCCATTCATTCACCTGGTGAACAGGTTCAGTAAGACCACTTGGTATTAAAGAGAACAGGTTCAGACCAGATGGTGTTAGAGAGTGCATCTTTAATAAATGTTAAGTTCATTTACAGTAATGGACATTATTATTGTTTAGTGGTGTTTTCATGTGCAGTGTGTCATCCCCCCCCACATAGATCCTGTAGCATGAGATGGAGTGGTGAGCATGTCTCCGTCTGTCAAGGAGTGGAGGTGCTTCTTCCCACGGAGCGTTGACGCTTTATTGACCCCCAAAGTGCAGGCACAGTCTCCTTTATTCACTATTATTTATTTCACCTATTGATTATTAAGTATAAACATATAATACAGTATCTCATGACTATAAACAGATCAGGCTGATTGGTGAGATGCAGTAGTGAGCATGTCTCCATCTGTCAAGGCTCGTCAGGTATGTTCATTAGCATGGTGGAGATATTTTATATCTCACGTGTAAGATCGAGTATTACGGTAGCTGGCCGCTAGAGGGCAGCGCAGAGCCATTTAGACAGCCAATCCCTTTGTGTCGCGTTTTGGCTTCACACAGCATCTTTCATTCAAACGTCTTTCCTTTGTTTCGCAGTGATCCTTCCTTCATTTGATCCTTCTTTCTATAATTTTCTTTCTTTCTTTCTTTCTTTCTTTCTTTCTTTCTTTCTTTCTTTCTTTCTTTCTTTCGTGAATGTAATGTCTCAAGGGACGTGGAATGAAGGGGGCGGGGCGGGTCTACAAGAGGGGGACGTGAGAGAAAAATAAATGTTTTGCGGAGCGCAGGACCACTAGCAGCCGCGTGGGGCGCCGTTTCCCTCCTACGACCAGGCGGCAGCAGCAGCCAGGAGGAGATCGTTTGAGGAGAGAGAGGGAGCGAGAAAAAAGACCGAGCGAGGAATTTGCTCTAATGAAAATACGAAGCGGCGCTGTGCATGCTGAGCGCGACGCAGCGCAAGACGCAGAGCGGGACGCAGCGCAAGACGCACGCACAGGGTCCAGTAGACAGAGAGACGCGCTGCGCTCCCCCATGTTTTGATGATTCTTTCGGGATTCTCCGGCTCGTCTCGAGGTCCGGACGGGTAGATGAGGGAGGCGGGCGGCTGAATCATGTTCGGGTTGTGGATCGTAACTTTGGCCGTCGGTCTGAACAAAGGTAAGACAACCGCCCTCGTGCGCGCGTGGCTCGGTGACGAGCGCACGGAAAGTTACTTTCTAGGATCGATGGCATTTGTGCGTGTGTGCGTGTGTGTGCGTGTGCGTGCGTGCGTGTGCGTGTGTCGGTTCTAGACTGCATTACGGTCATGTTTCCTAAAGCTGGGAGGGTAGTAATCAATGCTGGCGTCCACACTGAGATAGAGGAGAGCCCTGACCTCTGTGATGCACGCACACGCACACACACGCACGAACGCACACGCACACAAAGGCATTCTGGCGTGCCAGCCCTGGATGACTGATGAGGCGCAGGGATCTGTTCTGAAAGTCTGGTCGCGTCAGTTAACTGCGGAGTCACATTGAAGGCGGTGGTACGTCGAGACGCCCGCGCGCGTACACGTTACTACGCACTATGTCTCCAGCGAGGTATCTGGCTTTGTGCGTGTGCGTGTGTGCGTGTGTGCTTCTCCACATTCAGGTCTCCTCTCTCAGAAGCACGTGCCCGTTTGTCCCCGTGCACACGCGCGGTCCATGCCAGCAACAATCCGCGCGTCCCCGTACCCCGTTACTGATACCAACGGTCACGTTTATCGATCAGCTGATTGATCACCTCTAGCGGCCAGAGGTGATCTACCGCCGTGCGCCAACAGCTTCCAACGGGGCTCCGATCCTTTGTGTGCGTGTGTGTGTGTGCGTGCGTGTGTGTGCGTGTGTGTGCGTGTGAGTGTATGTGTGTGTGTGATAAGGCTATTCGTCCTCCCGTTACCAAGCCGCGCGGTTGGCTCCCGTGTCTCGCGGGTCTGCCGCCTCAAGCTGATCATCAGATCGGTTGCCGAGGAGAACTGTCTGCATGGGCTGCACTCTGCCTGTACCTGGTCATAGGGAGCTATACCATAGAGAGAGAACAGCTAGAACACATTGAAGGGTGGTTCAACCCAGAGTTGGCCTGCCTGTCTGTAGGCGTCTTTGAGCAAGATGTCAAACCCCTGCCTGCTCCACACTGTAATAATACACACTGTAAGCAATGTAATACTTGCTGCAATACTGTAATAATTACTGTAATACTTGTTGTAATACTGTAATACTTGCTGTAATACTGTAATACTTGCTGTAATAATTGCTGCAGTACTATAACTTGTAAGTCGCTGGTTGGAACCCCGATAACTCCTGACCATGTGTGGAGGTGTCCTTGAGCGAGACACCTAACCCTAACTGCTCCTGGTGGATAGATGGTGTCCTGCGTGGCTGACACCACCATGTAGGAATGTGAGCCTACATGGAGCTTATATAAAGGCAGGCCATGTTGCCTAAAACGAGACAAACGTTCTACACTTGAGAAGAGGCTTATTTCATAATTCTATTTGTTAGATGACAGACGATTGAAAGTATGCAGTGTCAAGTCTGTAGAATATCTGGATGAACCTGTAAACACTGGAACACCATAATGTGTCCATCAACTGTGCCAATACCTCTAATGACCAATGTACCTCTAATATAATAATTAGCTAACAAGTATCTAATATAATAATGAAGTGCTTGAGGCAAAGATGTATCATGTTAACATAAATAGCAATATTAACACTTCACAAACCAATCGTCAAATAGAAAGCTGCTGTGGGATGTCTGCATTAGTTAAAAGAAGCCAGGACCTGATTGCTGGATGCACTCATCAAACATCTTCATCAAGCCCTCTGGCATTATAACAGTCAGTGAATGGGACATGGTGCTCAAATTGGAACGGAGTCCTTCTGAACATATTGTCTTCAAACCTGACTGACGGTGAAGTGATAGGACAGCTGTCAATCATGACCACAGAGTCCCTCCCACAGACTTCTCCTCCTCAGCAACAATGGTCTTTTAACCAGAAGCGATTTAGCCACGGCCAGGGGCGTGTCATATAGCTGCCCCACATGGCTCTGAGCTTACCATAACATCAGAGACGACATTGATGACATCCATACATCCAACATTGTGTCATTAACAATAACAGCTACATGGTTTCAGCTTCTCATTTAAATGAACTACTATTTAATACAATAAAATCAAAATAATAATTTACGATAAATACAGTTGTTGTGATATGATAGTAAATCTACTATTAAGATAAATATAGTTGCTTTAATTTGAGATTTTAGTTAATTTTAGTTTAATGAGAAATATCATCGCAGAGCCAATCAGGATGAAGGTGAAGTGAAACTATTCAGGCAGCAAATGCCTGGAGAACAGTATCTATCAAGTACTGTAGATAGAAGCTCTACCTGGAGAGCAGTATCTATCAAGTACTGTAGATAGAAGCTCTACCTGGAGAACAGTATCTATCAGGTACTGTAGATAGAAACTCTACCAGGAGAACAGTATCTATCAGGTACTGTAGATAGAAGCTCTACCAGGAGAACAGTATCTATCCGGTGCTGGAGGCAGAAGCTCTACCTGGAGAACAGCAGCTATCACATAAGCAGAATACTGTCTTCCGGTTAGAAATGACTGATACAAATGTTAAATGGATACAGTGTATTTATTATTTATTATACTACCTTCTAACAAATGTGTTTGGCTGTCCCCTGATTTTTGATCTAAATCCATAGCATAGTTTCGTTTTTCCACATGGCTGCAGGATCTTGAAAGAGCTGTAGGCTACATACAGACTCTCTAGGTATTGTAGGATATAGGTGATATAGGTATAGAATGTTGTCTACATAAAACAGACATCACATTAAAAATACTTTTCCCATGGCTTAGCCTGGTTTTAATTTAGCTCTGGTTTTATTATTTGATTATTGTTTTTTGTTTGAAATATGTTGTACAATGCTCTTGGGTGTCTTGATGGAGTGATTGCAGTTGCAGTCATTCTTGTTTATCCAACACACTATGGTGCATAGCAACATCTTGGCCTTCTGATTAGTCAGATTGCCTGTCAATCAAATGCTGGCCATTATTAGCCTGCACACAGTCCATCTAATGGGCAGGTGAGCCCTGGTTAGCAGAGCGTGTGTGTGTGTGTGTGTGTGTGTGTGTGTGTGTGTGTGTGTGTGTGTGTGTGTGCGTGTGTGTGTGTGTGTGTGAGAGAGAGAGACAGTAAGTACTAATGCAGGATAACACACTAACATCTGGAACATTTTACTCCCAATTGTTGTCTTTCTCCCTGCCTGCCTACCTGTCTGTCTGCTTGCCTACCTGCCTGTCTGTCTGCTTGGCTACCTGTCTGTCTGCCTGCCTGCCTACCTGCCTGTCTGTCTGTCTGTCTGCCTGTCTGTCTGCTTGCCTACCTGTCTGTCTGCCTGCTTGTCTATCTGTCTGCCTGCCTACCTGTCTACCTGCCTGCCTGTCTATCTGTTGCCATGGTAACATACATGGTAACATAATGGCTGGCTGATAAGGAACCCTGATGTGAGACAGGATGATGTCATACTGCCTGTCTGCCAATCTGCTGTTGGTAAACAACAGTGTGTGTGTGTGTGTGTGTGTGTGTGTGTGTGTTAGAATGTGTGTGTGTGTGTGTGTGCCTGACCAGAGGGTCGAGAGAGGGCGTGTTAGAGAAGGAGAGGGAGAGAGAGAGAACGAGAGAGGGGGGGGATAAAACATAATTTCTTTCTGCTCTTCTTTTAAATAAGTCTGTTTCTATAGCAACCATCAAACCAGCGGCTCAAGGGGGGAAGAGAGAGAGAGAGAGAGCTGGGGTTACCATGGTAACAGATAAAGAGGAGAAAGGGGACTCAAAGTTAAAAAAATCAAATAATAAATAAACAGCAGAGCCCGTATTGTAGAGAGGAGGCGCATGGCTGCGATGTTCCCTCCAGTGGTAGATAAGGTATCAGCATCACCTCCCGGGGATGGGGGCTGGGGGGCCTTATAACTGTCCACCACACAGAAGAGACAAAGAGAGATCCACATGTAAAGCCACAGTGTGCCGGATCACAACATGCACATATCTTAAAGGTGTAGCCAGCTAAATGTAAGCTAATACACATTTAGTCAAAATCACCAAATATCTCCTTGCATTTCGCTATCTTACTCTGTGCGTATTGAGAAAATAATCTGGTATTTCTACACAGTGCTGGCTCCGTAAATAGCAACGTAAACACCGCTCACGTCAGTAAAGCCAACGTACTACTACTACTCAATGTGTGGAGCGGCACTGTAGTTTTTGGTTTGAGCTTGAATTTTGCAAAGCATTCTGGAGAATGACTAAACCTGCCTATGGATGTATTAACACTATCTATATACATGGTAGTATTTATACTGCAGTAGTACTATAGACAATGGTAGTATTTATACTGCAGTAGTACTGTAGACAGTGGTAGTATTTATACTGCAGAAGTAGTGTGTACATGGTAGTATTTATACTGCAGTAGTAGTGTGTACATGGTTGTATTTGGGTAAACACGCTAGACATCGTACGTCAGCTTTCTGTGTGAACGTTCAGCGCTGTGCTTTTAATATTCCATGTACCGCAATTTGCAGTTCTCCTTCAAAACAACACAACAAAAGTGAAGCCAATATGCAGTCGAGATGGAAAGCTTCAGACAAAAGGATTTGGGGAAGACATTCCCTCCTATTCCCCATGCTAATACCTAATCCCATGTAATGAGTGGCCTTGTTTTACAATGAATTTGATTTATCCTTTTTCCGTTTTCCCCCTGCCCCCATCCCCCTCCCCTTTATTCCAACGCCCCCCCCCCCCTCCTGCCCAAACACACACACACACACACACACACACACACACACACACACACACACACACACACCCCGCCCTCTATGCAGTCAGACGCTAACACTGAGGCAAATGCAGAGAGCTGGTTTGTGGAGAGTCCAAGGCTCTCTGCTGCCTTAGCAACACAACGCTCGTAGCGGCACATGGTGAGACAGCAACATGTGATGGCATCTCAGATACAGCCGTTGTATGTCAATTGATCTAGGCTACTGCATGGCTGTTATTATGTTGGTTGGGAGGGGGGGTGTCTATTTGCATTTGAATGGATGGAAGATTGAACACATTCCAGCAGACGCAGACTCCATTAGCAGCTAGCTGTTAGCAAGCCTACTGCAGGTGCCCATATGTACACGGCTCGCCAACGGGACACTGGCCGCTAACAAATAGCAAGCTGCCCAGCCAGCCTCGCCAGCGGTGTCCAGCCTCCGCCAGACTCAGCGGAGCTGGCTAATGCTAGCGCAGGCATGCGGGCGTCATGCGTGCTGAGGAGTAATTAGCAGGCCCCGATGAGCATCTTTTGGAGGAGGTGTCCCTGCTGGTTTCCTGGGAGGCTTGTCTCTCTTGAACGGGATCATCTGCTAGTTGGCTGGGCTGCTGACACTGATGCCCTAATCTAGCAAACATGCTAGCACACATGCTAATAGACAAACTAATACACAAGCTAACACACATGCTAGCACACATGCTAATACACATGCTAGCCAACATGCTAATACACAAACTACTACACCAGCTAATACACATGCTGGCACACATGCTAATACACATGCTAGCACACATTCTAATACACATGCTAATAAACAAGCTAGCACATATGCTAATATACATGGTGATACACATGGTAGCACACATGATAACAGACATGCTAGCACAACAAACACTCTTTGAGCTAACAAGCACGCTAAAACACATGCTAACCTAGCCTAGCTTACAAAATTTTGGGTGCTAACCAGGCGGGAACCTCCGGTGCTTAGAATTGAATACAACATGAAGTTCATCAAATGGCCACTTGAGGCTGACTGCAAAATGGAGTCAATCCCCATAGACTACAATGTTAAAATATGTTTACAGCCTGGTTAAATAAACATTTTGTGTCTCTATAGCTAGTTTCCCTGTTCATGCCAACTGTACGAGGGGTGCATTTTATAATAACTAATATTAGTATAGTAGAATATTAGTCATCCCATTATAATAAATAGGGGCATAGGGGGGCGTTACAGAGGGTCTGTCCATTTATATATACAGTATATGGTGACGTCACAGAGGGTCCATTTATAAATAGGGTTAGGGGGTGGGGTGGGTTGTTATGATTGTCTCTCTCTTTCCCAGGATCCCTCAGTTTGCGTTGCCATGGGCACGGCATGTTTTCTATACTTCTACCACTTAACCCTCATTCATGTCAATGTTTCCATGGTGACACATCCCGCTTTGCCTGCTGCCTGGGCCTTTGTCTGCCTGTCTGTCTGTCTGTCTTCATGCCTGTCTGTCTGTCTCCCTGCCTGTCTGTCTGTCTCTCTCCCTGCCTGTCTCTGTCTCCCTGCCTGTCTGCCTGTCTGTCTTTATGCCTGTCTGTCTGTCTGTCTCCCTGCCTGTCTCTGTCTCCCTGCCTGTCTGTCTGTCTGCCTGTCTGTCTTTATGCCTGTCTGTCTGTCTCCCTGCCTGTCTCTGTCTGTCTGTCTGCCTGTCTGTCTCCCTGCCTGTCTTTATGCCTGTCTGTCTGCCTGTCTCCCTGCCTGTCTGTCTGTCTTCATGCCTGTCTGTCTGTCTCCCTGCCTGTCTCTGTCTGTCTCCCCGCCTGTCTTTATGCCTGTCTGTCTGCCTGTCTCCCTGCCTGTCTGTCTGTCTGTCTCCCTGCCTGTCTCTGTCTGTCTGCCTGTCTGTCTCCCTGCCTGTCTTTATGCCTGTCTGTCTGCCTGTCTCCCTGCCTGTCTGTCTGT
>JAODLL010003687.1:0-11588 GCA_026546735.1 Forbesichthys agassizii
AAGCACACCCCCCCCCCCCCCCCCCCCCCCCACACACACACACACACACACACAGATACACAACAGAGGTTTTTTTTGATGGAGCCAGGTGATGATATGAGTAGGCAGACATCGTTACCTTCCATCAGCACACAGTGTTAGCCTGTCAGTGTAATGAGCTAGAAGTATGAATAAAAGCAGATGGCTTTATGGGACAGACAATAAGGCGCTCGTCCTTTATGGGCATACCATTAATTTATAATTCACACAATTAATCTATACGTCTACTTTATATCAATGCCCGCACATTATCCAAGAGGGAATACTGTCACAGTTAAAATCCATTATGGTGTTTTTTTTTTCTTTTTAATATTGATGAGTCATTAAGGCTGAATATTTAAGTGCTAATACAGAACATATCAAGCAGCATGCACTGTGCACCCTGGATTGGGTATTATTATAAAATGTGTAATGCCTGACTATAACTGTAATTAATTATTACACCGTTTGTCATCTAATCAAATACAGAAGGATTTTGCATTATGAAGGATTACGAGGGAATATTTGTGTCCTTTAATCTGAAATAGGACTACGCAGAAAACTCCATTAAAAACTTTTACAAAGAAAATGACGTTTCTGTTATTTATAGAATCAATGACATAGTGTATACTCTATGCGCTACATGTCAGTCTTTTGATAGTCAAATAGGCTGAAATATAGCCAAATTAAGGTTAATGGGAGAGCCCAAAACAACATAAATTTGCCGACATATCAATGAATTCATTGGTACTGTACAGTGTAAAGTGAAACGAGAAGAATTTGTCGTGTTGCTCTAATCTGTTTTCCATGAAGAGATCACAGCAGGACATATGTCTATGGAGCAATTAAGACAATTTTATCCATCTGAAACCCGCAAACAACTGGAGGGGTTGGCTGCCCTTCTCTCCTCTCTCCTCTCTCCTCTCATCCGCGACAGACAGCAAGTGATACTCACCCCCAATTTCTTACTCCGTATCCTCACGTATCCCTGTTTAACTATGTCGTTGAAGTTGCTAGCCATAGTAGGGGCTCCCTATGATTGCACAGCGCTAGAGAAGTAACCTCCTTTACGGTAGTAAAGTATTGTTAATGGGTCAGCCCGACATCCACCACGGTAGGATCGTTGGCAACCTGCTCCGGGAGTCAACGCTGGTCAGCCGGCTCCAGCAGCGCTTTCCATCCGGTAGGAGGGCGGTACCATTTGTCAGCCGATTTAATTCATCTGAGAATCGCGCTTCCTGGATCACACCATCCCCAAAATCTTGAAGGGGCAACCAGGGCTCGGAATCGCATTAGCAGAAATGAGGGGTGATCCGGGGGCAGCCCCCAGAGAGCCCATAAAAGCCAATAAAGTACAAAAGTGTGTTTTTTAGCCTTGTTTCCATTTCAGTTCAGGTACTTAATGCTGCAACACATAGGCTACACGTACTTTTATTATACGTACTTATATTCTATTCATGAATTTTTTATAGCAGCACTTCAACATAACCCTCAAAGCTGCTTGGTCAGTTGATGAATGTTTTTTAATATAGGCTCGCCTACGAAATAATTGCAGTAAAACTAAAGAAACTAATCTAAAAAATGAATCTGTTCCAAATTTACAAAATCATAATCCATATTTAATCATCTCACCTTCTATCAGTATTGGTTGCTGACTGAGTCAAAATATAATTTCCATATTTTTAAGCAAACCAGTAGTAGTTTTAGAGTGACTGTAATAAAGGACACATAGTTTCATGTTTGGCCACAATTGGTAATATTCTTTGGTTATGACAGAATTAGATCAGTCTAACAATAAAATAAAAAAATGAACTGAAATCAAACTAAATGCACAAAACACATAACCACTGCATGCACAATTTTGATTGGATATACCGGTACTAGTTGTAATGTTATTAGTTGAATGTAGATATACTGTAGGCCAACTAAACCAACTGATATCAATAGCACATTAAACAAAAGAACTCCCAGCTAAGGCCCAAGGATGGCAAAATCCCTTAATCCTGATTTAGCGGGGGTTATTTCCTGATGTACACCCATTCCACCCTTATTGATTATGGGCGATGGAAAGGCATTGCTATAAACAGACACACTGTATAAAACTGTTGTGTGGGATACACGATACAAATAACATGTGTGTTCATGTGTTAACAGATTTCTTTTATTTATTTTTACTACTAAAATGTTGACCATCTGTCTTTTATGATGCCACACAAAAGCCATTTGATGACGCTGATCATTTATTGTTTTCTGTTTTAGCTGTGAGAAAACATGTCTGCTCTCAGTGTAGAGTGTTTAGATTGTGAAGCTTTGTTCAGTGCCGGGTGTGATTGACACTTTGAGAGCTGCTCTTCTGTCAAGTGAGCTTTTGAGTCGAGCGGTAAGGCATGGTGGCTGTTTTCTTGTTGTGTTTCTCTTTTTGTTTGGTTTTTTGCTGCTATGTTTGTCACTTACACATGGGAAAATCTGTAAAGCTTTACCAAGAAACGGCTCAACTTTGGTAGTCTTCGTATCTCTTCGCACGTGTCCTCAAATTCCACACTTGTCAAAATTGTTTTGTCTTCATAATCCCCTTTGTACTACACAGCTCTGTTCAATTCCCGCCGAATGACAAAATAACACTGACAGCAACACAACAGTGGATTTTCTATTGGACTAAATGTTATATTCTTGTCACTGTCATTACCAAGAGCTGTCCTAGTTTTGCAGAGACGTACAGTAATTGCCTGCGGTGATAAGACCAACAGCCAATTTGGCCCCAGTTGATCTCAGGTACTGTAGAGGGGCAGTGAATACTGTATGTAGGTCCCCACAGTAGGTCAACATATGGCCCTGTCATACGTGAACAGCTGCCAAGGCGGTCAAATGCATATACACTGAAGAGCAGATAGACCTTCGCCAAGGTTATGAGCAGATATCCAATGCGGTATGAAGGGAAAAGAGCCAGAACGTACCGATATTCTACACATGTAACTTAGTGGCTTGTAATCAGGTATCCACGTATTTTAATGTCTATATAGTATATTGCTATGTCTGCTCTCAGAAGAACTACTATTCTATTATGAACAGTTATTTATAATGTGCAACATTCCACATCAAAAACAACCATCAACAAAATAAATTAAATGCATTTTTATGTGCTGGTTTTAACATAACAGCAATATAACATGTGGTTTTTACACTTTGTTTGTAGGTCTAGACAGAAAAAAGTGTTACTAGTCTAGAGACCAAAACAGTGTGAACCGACAAGGCCTTCTTCACAACGCTTTTTTTGCAAACCTCCATGTGCACAAACAGCTGAATAATTAACACTTCTCGATGTATAAAATAAATATATATGGGGGCGAGTGTGACGTGGAACAAGAGAGGAAGAAGCAGGTTGAAATGGAAAGAGAGAGAGAGAGGGAGAGAGAGAGCAGAGGGGGACATTTGCAAGGTAAGCACTTGCGCGTGTGGGTGTGCTAGCGAGCAGAAAGGAGAGAAAGACAGTTATGGTAATGTTCTGCTTCGGGTTGTGTTTTTTTCCTGCTGCCGTTTTTTACAGAATTCCGCATCAGCCTGATATGTTAATAGGCACAATGGGATTTGGGTTTGATTAAATGTCAATGCCTCCAGGAGAAAATGCCTGAGTTGAACAAAAAAAAAAAAAAAGAATACTTCTCAGACTGAACCGCATGGGTCCTTCCTACCTCCGCGGGTCCTTGGTTCTTGAAGGAGGACATTGGCTTGACACACAGTGTCCCAAAGGATGACGTGTTTGTGATTTACTCCATAACACTTAGGGGTAGACGTGGTTGGAGGGCTCTCTGTCCTCCTCTGAAAGGTGAATGGTGAGAGGCTGGGATTTGAGAGGGTCCTTTAGCTTCAGTCAGTGTTAACTCGGTTAAGTAGGATATACAGTACATACAGTAGTGTATGCCATTAAGGCTGCGCTTTACTGCACAAACGGTTTGAGTAAGAATAATAACGTTAAAAGTGTCCCAGCCGTGTGTAAATTCATTACTCATTTAGAAGTTACACCTTTTCTAAGAGTCCAATTAAAAAGATATCCATCAGGGGAGCAGAGACAAACACCAAAGAGAGCCAAGGCAGAGAGAGAAGACGAGAATAGGACATAAAACCAGGATCTACTTGTAAGACAAATGTGGCAATTGAAAATGTGAATGAACATGAGTTAGAAGATGAACTTGGAACGAAACCTGCACTAATTGTCATTATGGTGTCAGAGGAGTCAAAACAGAATGAATAGCGGGGTGGAATGGTGAGGACGGGGAGGGGAGTGTGAAAGAACCTAACAAGAGAAACGTTTGAGGAAAGGTGAGCGATGTAAGGAACAATGGAGCAAGAGAAAGGTATTCTTGTGTCTTGTCTGGTGATGGTCTTAAAGCTCTTCTGTGTCTGACCCGTTCTTTGTGCTCTAAGCTGGGGTGGGTTTTTTTTTGTTGTCACCATGGGGTTGAACCTTGAGCTGGTTCTCCAGAGACACACCGGTTATTATGCTGCTGTGGCATTTCCCTCAGTAGCAGGGTGAGGCCAAATACACAGTTCACCGCACACAGCAGGGTGAAATAGAAGCTTCCCACCCATGCCCCCAAGACTGATGGGAGCCCTGTTTTTTCACCACGCAGCTAATTTCAAGAGCTGAACCTGAGTTCGAGTGGGAGTGGCAGGTCATGGATCACTGACCAGGTCCTTCAAATGACACGTTCATTTTATTCGGATACCAAATGCGGAGACTCCAGGTCACATCGCTCACTATGTCTTGTGAGTAATAGGGCTAGGCCAATATCTCTTTCTGAACTAATGCTTTGTGTTCTTTGTAATATCAAAGAACAACTGCCCATTAGTAATATCTACAGTAGGGAGACTGTGGGTGGTTGTAACGCTTCCAATTTCTCCAATCAGGAACAACTTACGTATCACCTGATTCACACTGCACATGCTCAGCTTAGTCCTTATTCCACATGTGAACATGTAGCACTGTGTGGCAGACATAACAAATTGTATGAGGAAAAACACATTTTACTTCATTAATTTTTAGTATTGCCAGCTTTGTAGTTAAACTCATCAAACCTAAATAAGGTTTATTGTGTTTCTGTCTAGACATATTTCATGTGTTATTAGTGATAACATTTTACCTGTTAGCTATAAGGTAAGCTAGTTCATGACTATAGGAATCTGGGCTAGTTGTAACAACAATGAAAATGTTACAACCTACCCCATGTAAAATTGTAGTACTATTGTATTGCATTGTCGTACTCCAGGAGTGCCATATATCGGTCACTATTGTGACTCTGATAATAACAACAAACACACACACACACACTCAAATTGTTGAAGCTGGTCCACCTTTTTGCACATTTTGTATGTTTTATTATTATGTTCATATCTTTAATCCTGTAGGTAGGCTAATCTGTCGGCCCATGATGCCTGCACTCCAGGTGTTCTGCTGACTCCAACACATTTTGTTCAAATGTCTCACTACTCTGCTGACTAACTAACATCCCCCAACACACACACACACACACACACACACACACACACACCAGTTATGTTAAAAAGTACTTCAAGTTTTCAATAGGAAGCTTTCAATATCCAATGTTTGTCATATTCTTTATTTCAAAATGTTACATTGCACCCCAGGGCATATCATAATGTTACATTTCACCCCAGGGTATGTTACAACCAACCCATACTATGGGTGAATTGTAGCATTTCACTTCTTGTGTTTGAGACTAAACGCTGCATTTTCTGTTTGTGTCAGAAATATAACAGCTATGTCATCTGATAGCAGACACATGTAACTAGTTTTTATAACAGTTTTAATGCGCAGGTTGAAAATACCTTTAAGATACAGACAGAAATGTAAAAAAATGTACAACCATCCTTACACATATACCTCAGTTATATGACTTGTGCTTCGATTTGTTCAAATTCCAAAAATCATACTTTTTTCAATAATCTAATAGTCAAACATGCAGTCACAATTTATTTGAAAATGAGTTTTGCTATAAGACTTTTCCTACATCAAGGCTTAATTCTTACAATAAACTGTAGCATATGTCTCTAATCGAATCTATTTCTTGCCCACCACACAACCAACCTGTGTGGTGGAGTGTGTGTATAGGACGTGCCCTGTAGAGGGCACTGTTGCCTACTGCGTCATATTGTACACAGCATAATCAACGGTTTAAATGGATTGTAAGCAGCAAGGCAATGCATGTACAGTATCGTACACGGCATACATCACAGATTCCTTTTATTTTGTCACATAAAACATATTTACATTATTTATATATTTACATTAAGATATACACAGGAAACACACACACATACATAGACTACTATAACTTCTATAGACTTGATCAATAGGCTAATCATTTTCTCTACAAAATGTAAGCCTATACCCAAAATATTACTCATGTCGCTTAAGGGTGTTTATTATTTACATAAGGCTGCTGGAGCCTTTTATTTGGTGGGCTGCAATGCTGCATTTAATCTGATGCGGTATATTGCTGAATTTCGCATGGTTAAGTTTACCTGTTTTTAACTCTGTTTTAATTAGCAAAATCATTGGAGGAGCAGGTCAAGTTTTGCCTACAACTGCACCGTGACTTCAGAAGGTTATACCTTCTTATTTAATCTGACAGGCTTAAAAAACAGGTGATGGCGGTGCCTTTCTCGATGGCCGTGGTTTGTGGGCCCTTCTTTTGGCTTGGCAGAACCGCATGGCTGCAGCGCTCACAGTCCAGGCAGGGACAAAGCTACTCTTTTACCTTACAGGACCCACTCTACAACGGCTCGTGTGTGAGCATGGAAAAATGAGTGGAAATCAAGCGTCTTCTGTAAACAGCGAAAGGTCGGGGATGACGTCAGAGCCCATGGACGGCCCCCTTTATGATTTTGCAGGACCATCATCGGCGCCTGATTCGTCGCAACATGTTGCATCTTGCACTCTGTGCTCCCTGACCATGATCCCAATATAAATACAGTAACACACCCCCACCAGATGTGTGGTGTCGCTCCTTTGGAAATAAGCAATACATCCAAGCTGCGCAATGTTTTTCAGCTGGCAGCTACTGTAGGCCTCCATAAAACTACACACAAATAACAAACGCTGACTCCTGCAAAAACGTAAAAACAGAATTATGTTGGATTCATTTTGTTTTTTATCATGATTTTTCCGTTATTTGTTATTTTATTTTCAAGCTTTGCAATAATTCCATTGCCCCTGGGTCTATAGGCTTTGGCCCCATATTTGATCATTCCTTGTTCTATTATGACTGACTGCAAAAAAGTGTTTGTGACTGTCTGCTGTGCATGGTCATGGACCTCACTGTTTGGCCTCGATACGCAAACGTAACTCTCTCTTCAGGCTGACTGTTCCTTGTTGTATTGCCAGCCCATTTATACCCCTTCCACGGTGCTTACTTTGCGTTTATTTTCCTTTTTCCTCCGCTAACAAGTGTTTGTTCTCCACAAAAGCCTTCCTGATTGTGACTTTGGATAGCAAGGGAGCTTTCTTTGAAATCCGGTCCATTTCCTCTATTATCAATGGCCCCGTGTTGAGAGATCGACGCCAAGCAAACCAGTTCTATTATTGTTATTATATGTATTATCATCACAGTCTCAACTGACACATCTGAAGAGGAAAGTGGATGGAAAATGTCTCCTCCACTCCCAGGTCACTTGGTCCTTGTGGCTTTCCTCTGCCTTCTGATATTGATATCTGGACTGTTGGAATTGGGCATCTTGAAGGAACTCAT
This sequence comes from Forbesichthys agassizii, assembly GCA_026546735.1. Lineage (NCBI taxonomy): Eukaryota > Metazoa > Chordata > Actinopteri > Percopsiformes > Amblyopsidae > Forbesichthys > Forbesichthys agassizii. Next base: position 7,785 of record JAODLL010003687.1, read on the forward strand.
TAGGATTTTACACCATTTATATTGATTTCATACAAAGACTTTGTCTTACTTTTAAGGGATGTGAAATGGGACAAGGATTGTAATTGCTTTACGTCAATATGATTATGACTGACTGTTTTATGCTTTTCATATATACAGTATATATATATATATATATATATATATATATATATATACTGTATATATGAAAACACTAAAGTGACTGTGAAATTCCAGTTTGGGAGCATTACTGCGCCCGCTGAAAAAGATGCATTTTTAAAATATGTAGCCTTACAATATTGACTTCAGTTTAATCTGTGAAGCATAACTTTTCCAGATGTTTCAAATCAGGCACTCAACTCACCTTGCAAACAAAGGAAATCTTTTCGCAGCTAAGGAGCTACATTTCTATTCCCTTTATTTCAAACAAAGAAACATTTTCTCTCAGGCACTGCAAATCCCTTGTTTATTTGTCTCGGACTGGAAGGTAAGAACATATTTTATCTGTTGTAGCCTCCTGCAATGAATCTATAGGCACCAGTGTTGAATTGCTGACAATGAGGCTTTGGTGCTCTCAGATGGCAGTATCACCTACCTACCTTTCGCCGATACACTGTTTTGTAGGCACCACTGCATATAACTGCACGCCTTCAGCCTACAGTATGTGTACGATTGTACCAGCAAGGTTCAATGGCGTTCTTGTGAAGGCAACAATTGACAGTATTAGGTCATATTGCTGCACACATCACTGTTATGGGACAATATGGGAGCCATGAAGCTGTGACCCCCGCTGTTACTGTAGGCCTTGCCTGCTGTGATATTTTGAAAAGTGTACCTGATTTTTTTAGCACAATGTGGCCCTAATGGAGAGCTGCATGTGCACGTGCAATACTAAACCGTTAAACCTTTGAAGGTGTTTCAAGGTGAAATCACAGGCACAAAATATAATAAAATCCTTATAGGTTGATGCGCCGTTGATTTGGCAGCATGGGTTGCACATTTATAATAATAAATCCAATCAATATAAGATCCATGCTTGAAGAGTAATTTGAATTCGCTCTTTAAGCACACATTTTCAGTCAAATAATGAGGCAGGTTTGTCAAAGAAAATCCAGGGTAATGAATGGTAATTATAAATCAAATGTCGAAAATTTGTCAGAGGTTTGTTTAAAAAGCATGAAGACCTTAAATAACTCAATAATTACACGAGTCACTTTACCTGTCTGTCTAGACATATTTCATGTGTTATTATTGATAACGTTTTACCTGTTAGCTATAGGGTAAGCTAGTTTATGACTATAGGAATCTGGGCTAGTTGTAACAACAATGAAAATGTTACAACCTACCCCATGTATAATTGTAGTAGTATTGCATTGTCTTACTCCAGGAGTGCCATATATCGGTCACTATTGTGACTCTGATAATAACAACAAACAAGATATAAATCAAATGTCGAAAATTTGTCAGAGGTTTGTTTAAAAAGCATGAAGACCTTAAATAACTCAATAATTACATGAGTCACTTTACCACTCAGGAACATAGTATTTCTTGCATTGAGAAACCCTTGCTGCTGCTTTAAAAGCATATTCACAACGTAGCTATGTACATGTAATATTTTTGGATCAGGGAAGGAAAAAAAAATCTCCCTGTCAAATTTTATGTTATGTTGATCTGCCAAAGTAAAGGTTTGACAAGAAGGAACACAGTCATTACCACTGGCAACCAAAAAGCCCTCACCTCAGCCAGGCTACACATAACAGTGTGCCTCCTTCTATCTAATTCACGTCCTACGGCAACCAGCGCAAGAGACCAAGCCAGTGTAGCCCGTAAACAAACACGCACACAACTTAAAGGAACAGATATGCCTGCCCAACATTAGTAATTGAAATTAATCTCTCTCTCTCTCTCTCTCTCTCTCTCTCTCTCTCTGTTCACAGGTATATTTGGGTTTTTTGACACAGGCTGTCAACCGGTTGCCAAGCGGAGCCACATTTAGCTCCGTGGAAAGCGCCGGGCTGCAGCTGAGCGGGAGAGAGTGAGGAGGATATTAATGGCCCTGCTCATTCTAAACGACAGTCTGAAAACAACTGTGGCACCACGCGGACCCGGCTAGCTGTGAGCTTGTCTTTCATGTCATCTGTCTCTGCTGCAGTCGGTCTCCCAGGCGCCCAGTAGGCCCATGAGTCTGTCTGTCTGTCTGTCTGTCATAGCCTATGGTATGGAGAAGAAAAGTTAGGCTAGCTGATATATATATATATAAAAACAAAGAGTTGTCCCAATTAATCATTGTTGTGCAGCTGGGTGTCAGAGAATCAATACCTGATGCTATTGTTTCAGCTTCAACCACTGTATCTCTCTCTCTCTCTCCCTCTCTCTCCCTCTCTCACTGTTGGGCTCTTTCACTCCCTGAGGCCATGAGAAAGCCACCTTCTGCAGCACCCCACTGTGAGTTTTCTCATCTGTCTGATGCATACTATTCCTTTTCCTGGCAATTGACTGGGAGTCCTATCAATGGCTGCCCCATTCAGACAATACAATGTGAGAGGACTTCAAGAAGCCTACTGTGAAGGTGTGCCTCTGACCTAAAGGTATATATTCATCTATTGCAAGCTAAATACACTTTATATCAAATTCATCAAATATCTCCTTGCATTTCGCTCTGTGCAAATTATATTGTGCTATGTTGTGTGCAGTTATTAAAAACTTGCAATAATTAGATCGGCATATGGATCAAGCCTATTCACAGAACACGCAATAATCATGTTTTTCTATTCTCTTTTTCCTTGGTTCGCAGTGAATGGAAACTGCTAAGCAGTTTAACAGCTTTAATGCGAGCCAGTGCATCTCAGCAAGGGGCATGATGTGAGCGGTATCGCATGTCTGCAGTGACATCTGTTATACTGTTATCACCTTCTTGCCCAGCTGTCATACTGTACTGTTCAATACTGTACATTTACTCGTACAAAAGAAAGAAAGAAAGAAAGAAATATCACATTCCAATTATATTTTGTCACCTCAGTTTTGTGATGCCAGTAGCTATGAACATTGTACATTGAACACCTGTGGATATGGTTGCCCTAATCATGGCTATAGACCGGCAACTTAAAGGTGGCGTCAGCCATGGTAAGCCCGTCAAATTCTGAGAACATCTCTTCACGGCCCACGGGACTGTGTGCTCTGTGCTCTGTAAATGGGAACACAAACAGTGTATCCCAGTCTTGGCAAAGCATGTGTCCAGTGTGTGGGGACAGGGCTTCTGAGGGAGCACCCTATGACATTGAAGTGAGAGGTGTTTCTGTTTTGATCAAGGTTAAACATCAACAAGCTTGCTTATTCGTCAGAATCACTGGCTCCACCCTTTTAAATCACACCCAATTGCCGTGTTCCTGTCACAGAACATGTTTGTTTGTTTCGTTCTGGTGCCTATGGTCTACTACTTGTCTGGCAAGTAAACATTGACCACTGCATTCCCTCGTAACTGTTGTAAGTAAAGTATCCTGATAGATGCCCATCATGCCCAACATCAACTCTTCTACAACGCTAGCACTTTGGTATTACTGATCTCCTCTAATGTGACAAACTAACATTTTAATAAACATTGAGTCATGACAAACTACTTTCTTAATTGGATAATTACAATGTCAACAATATACTGTATAAGGGGCATGTACCTTTACATACTATGATTTACTGCAAAGTGTATATATTGGTTATATAACCCATATAATGTGCAGGCTTTGTTTTACTGCTTTACATTTACATTTACATTTACGGCATTTGGCAGACGCTTTTATCCAAAGCGACTTACATTTAGTACATTTGTCA
>JAODLL010003688.1:0-11587 GCA_026546735.1 Forbesichthys agassizii
TTTAACATGATTAGCTAACACTAGGTACCATAAGAACACAGGAGTGATGATTGCTGGAAATAGGCCTCTGTACACTTATATAGATATTCCAATAAAAATCAGCCTTTTCCAGCTAGAATAGTAATTTACAATATTAACTATGTCTAGACTATATTTCTGATTAATTTAATGTTATCTTCATTGAAGAAAACTGTGCTTTCCTTACAAAAATTTGGAAATTTCTAAGTGACCCCAAACTTTTGAACGGTAGTGTATATACATAAATACATATATACACACACATATATATATATATATATATCCTATGTATCCTATGTATAAGATGAACACAGATGAAAGATGAAAAAGTATAACTTTTTTTCCCTTTATCTTGCATACAGAATATGTCTGTTATTTGAATCTTAATCAAGTAGTGCTTTTTTTGCCGTTATTAAAAAAACAACTCATCGCTCACTCATGTTTTGAACCAGCGCTATTGAGAGACTATCAATCAAGATCACGCACATACTGTATATTATTCAACCAGCCCAAGTTCTCCCATGTAACCCCCCTGTTCCGAGAACTACACTGCCTCCCCGTTGCAGCTCGCATCCAATTCAAGGCACTGGTGCTGGAATACAATACGGTACATAGAACGGCCCCAAGCTACTGTATCTCCAAGCAATGGTTCGGTTCCAGGCACCAAAAGAGAAATCGGCTGGCCGGCTGGCAATGCCACACAGCAAAATCTCAAGTGGTGAAAATACGGTGTTAATGTTGAAGTGTTAGATGCAGTGTTGATTTAACACCATATGGTGTTAAAGTAACACAGAGGGTGTTAGCCATCTCAGTGACGATGTTAATTCTAGGTGTTAATGCTGGGTGTTAATTATGTGTGCGAATTCTGGGTGTTAATTCTGGGTATTAATTATTGGTGTTAATTCTTGGTGTTAATGTAATATTGACAGACACTAACCACACCTGCATTTTCAGCCACCTGCTCGCATGCCTGCCTCCACTTGGAAAAAGCATTTTTGCCTGCATTCCCTTGGTTTACCTTTTGCTGACTGCTTGTGGGGTGCCTTTTGTTTTTGTGTATTGGCTTTTTGAAAACTTCCATCCATTGTGTTTGAAATATGTATGCACAATAGTTTTTTCTTCATGTGAAAGCAGTAACAGGAGACATATTCAGTAATTATTTAGTTGGTCTTTCAACAGATATAGTTTTTTTAAAACCACCATCAACACCTTTAACCAACCAGCTTGAGTCTGTGGTCATGTATACACAAATGTAAACTGATCAGGAGATGGACCATGAATGTTAGCAGTGCAAGAGTTAACACACACAAAACTCAGTTTCCTGGTTTGTAGTCTATATGAGTGGTTGTTGCTCATGCATAACATGAGCCGTTTTCACGAGAGCAGTTGTTTTGTGACAGTAAAATGTGTAGGAGCATTTTGTAGTTATCATTAGATACATTGTGCAAAACCAGCTGAATAGACAAAGTTATGTGGTTACCAAAGTCTCCTCAATTGCATCCTGCCTCACTAAGAAAACTACAGCCAACTGCAGCCCTGTGGCATCAACCACACACCTTCTTTTCTTGCGACTGCAAATTCAGCTGTCCAAGTTACCTGTGTTGAACTCTAGCCAAAGTAAAGATGCTATATTGCTTCACCATAGGAAGCAAATGTTTTATTCCCACCTTTGCTCGCATAGAATCGAAGTGAATAGGAGGCGAATATTGTGTGACCATACCCTAAAATATGACCAACATGCCCACATGTCCACATCTCACTGGTCTGTGCTGTGTTGTGTTTGTGTCTGCCTTTTGGTTTGGTTCATGTCTCTTCACCTCTGTTCTTGTCAGTGTTCAAGCCCGTGTCTCACTCCCTGGTGTCTTAGTTGATTAATTCTGTAATGTCACCTGTGCGGTCCACCCAGGTGTTTCCCATTGTAATCAGCCCTTGTATATTTTCTTTTGTTCAGTGCTGGTTCCTCAAGCCTGTTTGTATTCTTACCTGCCTGCCCGTCTGTCTAAGTGTTTATGGAATCTGCTGCCTGTTTGCCAATTGCCTGACCATTGCATTTTATTTTATTTTGTGAATAAATGTATGTGAAAATAATTGTATTTTGGCTTGTAAATTAAATGATTACAGGATACATTTGAGTAATTTTATTTATTGAATTGTTAAATAAGCCATGGTGTATTAAACAGTAATGTTTTGGGTTTACATTAATTCAGCTTCAATAAATAATAACTACAATTTGAACACCATATAAGTGTTACTTTTTAACACTTAAAAGTGACAATATATCCCAGCAAGGTGTTGGGCTTACACCGGAATATTGTTAAAATGCAACACCTAAAGGTGTTACTGCACTGTACACAACTCTGTACTGGTGTTTCTCGTGTCTGTAACAGTGTTCATATTTTACTCTAAAAGTGTTATGTTAGTAACACCGTATAGGTGTTAAGAAAGTTAACACTTTCTAAAGTGTTAATTTAACACTTTGGTGGTGGTTCCCATATAAACACCTGAAAAGTGTTAAAAATGTACACTGTTGGTGTTATTTTTCGCATTTAAATTTTTCTGTGCACCATTACGAGGCCTCAAGACTCGCTCATCAAAGTCTCGCCTTTTCTCCGTCTTGGTACCAGAGTGGTGGAACGAGCTTTCAGCAACAGTCAGAACTGTACACTACCCATCTTCCGGAAGAGACTCAAGACGCATCTCTTCACAATCCATCTTGGTACCTTGACAAGCGACCTCGCCATCTCTTAGTACTTTCTCCTATCTGAGAGTGTCATCTCTCAATCCCCTTGTTAACATCTCATGCTCTTAAGTCTTACACTACTTCTCATGCTCATGCTCTTCTCTCACTATTTAAAAAAATAATAATAATTGTATGCGCTTTATTAGCTAGGGCATTACCTATTGCACTTCATTAGCTAGGCCGTTACCTATTGCTCTTTATATGATTGATTACGTGGTAATAGCTATAATGACATTATGCTGCATTTGTTCTATTTAGAATATTGTTTGCTTATAATTGCTGGTATATGACCTGTCCAACTACTGACAAATGTACAACATGTAAGTCGCTTTGAATAAAAGCCAAATGCCGTAAATGTAAATGTATCTAATTGAGCCACTGACACGCTACTTTGAAGCATGTCGGCCATTAAGTAGGCTACATATTTGAAGTATGAATAGTATATATGTTAAGGCTACACAAAGCGTACTGCACTGAATGAAATGTATTGCTAATAGATCAAATTATTTCTATAACTAAAAGAAAGGGAGAATGCATGACATTAGAATGACAGGGCAATGTCAATAGCAGTGCTTGAAGCCACAACCTTCATGTTGAGGGTCCAACACACAAACCACTGTACTAATTGTCTGGACTTAAACTGACATCTTATTTTATCATATTATATTTAAATATTATTCATTATAGTTCTTTATTATTATGATTAGTTAATTTTTATTGTTTTATTTTTACTGTTATTATCGTTTCTGATGTTAGCCTATATGAATAGGCCTACTCATATTTTTATTATTGTTATGATTTTGTAAAGCTCATTGTAGTTTATGAGCAGGTTGTATAAATAACCTAGATAATCATTTATAATTTCATATAATCACAAATGCCCTAGGCTATTTAATTCAAGCATAACATGACACAAATTGTGTGTTTTTGCAAGTTTGCAACCAATATAGTTCCAACCATTGTCGAAACAAACATTGTCGAAACAAAGTTAGGCACTGTAGGGAAACACGTACCTCGGATATTCGATAGTTCAACAATGCATAGTACGATGCTAGCATTCACCATTGTATGGGAAACGCACCCCTGGCTAGAACACTGTTAGCATGGGATGAATCTGAGAGCTCATTATTTATTTGCTCTGAAGATAAGTTTGGTTTGACACCCTCCCATTAAGATTTCGTCCATCCTGGATTTGAGCAGGCCAATCACAATTGTGTATCTATGGGAAGGGTTTTTGCGATGACCTTAGAAAAGTGCCTTAGAAGTATTGTTGTAAACCACATTGCCTACTCTGATTGGTTGTAGGTATATTATATTTCGTACCAGGGCATTTTGGTCTGCATCCATTGATAACGCCCCTTGAAAATCACAAAATTATTTACAAGATTCCAGATTAATTAATATACATTCGTGAATTAGTCATGGTGACACCAACAGTGACAATAACAGTGGTCTCAAAGGTGTGGTATGCAATCAGAACAGAGACCTTGATCTTTTAATGTTATAGTTTTTTATGCTGATTTTACCAATGTTTATCTATCAATTATCTCTTAATACGTGTTGTTGTTTGTGGCGTTCGTTGTGCGTCATTGAATGTACATTTAATAACATTCCAAACACAAAGACAAATTGATGGAGGAGCTAAATAATCAGCAGAGATATGATTTCAATGCCAGTGGGTGTTCCCCCGTTAAAAATAATTACATTCTAGACTGGCATCTCTTAAATGTAATATGCTGCCAGTGAGCGTTGGTCTGTAGTGTGTAAACTAAGTACTAGTTGTGTGAGTATAGTTCATTTTTTTCCAGTAGAGCTGCATCTTAAACTCTGCTCTCCTCTTCAAAGAGCTTTAAGGAATCAGAACTCTCTCTTTCAACTGGACAAGGAAAAGCCCATATCTTACTGTTTGTTATACAGCATGAAAGAAAAAAAATGTGGTTACATCTTATATTTTTTTACTAGAGAAAAATGCCATATGGAGGTTGGTTTGAGAATCTATTCTCTGATTAATGTCCAAAGACTTCCATGTAATCCTTAGGTTGCATTAAATATAACAAACAGAACAGTCATTCATGGTTTCAATTATGTATTCAGTGCAAGACCTTCTGTAGAAGCAACATTTTAATGATAAGATGTTTCATATAGCTGTCTAAACATATGACTGCAGGAAGGCATGCTATGCAAGTTGCATAAACTGTATTTAATCCATGACAATAATAGCTGTTTTCTCATACTTTACTGCACGTATAATATTATACTTTAGAATCCCTTAAAATGATACTGTGTGAACAAGACTTTTATTTTTAACAGTTTTCTTTGTCTTTGTGTAGAATACTAAAATAATATATTAATGCATTTCTGAATGTCATTAATTCCTGAATGCTATAGTGCATATCAATTTGGATAGTCCAAACAATATTTCAAAATGTTGGTATGTATTTTTGTTGAAAACTGTTTTTTTAAATGCATTATTCATGTTTATTTTCATAATGCAATGTTTGACATCATTACCATTATATTATTAGATACAATCTTCAATTGTTCAATGGAAAACATGGTAGGTGCAGCCGTGTGTATCATTCCCTGCTGTACTCACCTGCCTGCTTTAGTAATGATCATCTCTGTGCCAGCTTCATTAAACTTCTTCCATAATTCTCTCTCATGAAGAACCACTTTAATGTTTTCAATGTTCTGCGACAAATAAAGGGGACAGCTTTAAATTTTTAATTTGAAAAAAATCCGTAATCTCAAAACCATGAATCACCATTGTTGAAATCTTCAGACTTCAGAATCTACTAACTTTAAACACATTGAAGGCATTACTACTATACAGTAGCTTACTATATACAGTATAATAAATACACTAATAACTGACATATTGTGGTTTTAAAGCAAATATTTCATATATATTTATAATATAGCAAATTAGTTATTTCATCAATTTGTAAAATACAGAACCAAAATATGTATAAATGTTCTGTAGGATATATACAATTGATGATGTTTACACTATCACCTAAATATTGTCCAGAATATAATACTTAGAAAATAAACATTGACATAGAACCTTTAAATATTGTGAATAATAACGGAAGGTGTGTATGCATGTCACCACAGTCATTGGCAATCTATACCTGGTCAGGCTTGTGGCCACTGGCAATGCTAGATGCTGGAGGCAAAACCAAATTTGAGGGGTCCGGGGCCCTTTTTTCCCCTTCTCCAAGCTGCGCTTTTGTCATATTGTCACCCGTCACATCTGAAGCCTTCTCTTGGAGCATTTCTGTAACATTAACAACAAACAATTCAGATTGCGAGTGTGTGAAGCCCTTTAAAATTGTACTGCTATACTTGACTTCTCCTGACTTGACTCAGATGTCTCAGAGCTAGTGCTGGAATAGCTTTAACCTGTAAATGAAGGCTGAATACTAATATAAACAGTAGCCTATACTGTATGCCGTGTTTTACATTATGTACATTACAGTAGTTTAATTTCCTAAAGTGGATAAATTCTCCGATGGCTACTCAGCAATCCATGAAGCCCCAATTAGATATAGTTTAGAATGCAAAATGCCAAATGTTATATCTGTATGTCTTTTAGGAGATAATACACATAACATTTGGAAGTCTTTGTATTTGTATCTGTATGTCTTTTAGGAGATAATATACATAACATTTGGAAGTCTTTGTATTTGTATCAGTATGTCTTTTAAGAGATAATATAAATAACATTTGGAAGTCTTTTACAGATTATAAGGCATAGCATGCAATTGATTTGCTTACCGCAGAAACTGCAATAGAGTTTCGTAATGTAACGTTTGGATTATGGCATAGATTATGTTATAAATAGAAATATTTTAGCTGCACCAGATATGATAAATATTTCATCTCAAATCTTGATCTTGCTACAAAATTCTGGTTAATACAGACTGTATAATACTTAATCACACTACTTTATTTGTTTGACTGATAATATTATTCCCAATAAGTCTTTTTTTGTCACATTAATTCTGTGTTCTGCATTGTTCTTAACTAGTATTTGTTGTGTCACCATGTTTAATAAGGCAATGTATTTTTTGTTGTATCTTCAGACTCCAGAAAATAATTTCCTTTCCTATTGGTTCTGTAATATGGTTCACATGAAATAAATACATAATATCTTACGATTTGGTAAATGTGTCACCTCACACCTATTATACAATGGATTAACATCCATTGTATAATAGGTGTGAGGTGACACATTTACCATTAAACATTTACCAATAAACATTATTAAACACTATTATAAATTATCACTCACACAAAAAATAATTGTACTGTAATGGACAAATTTGCAAAAAAGCTGATTTGAGTAGACAGTATATGTTTAGAAATGTAGTAAAAAAATTATTGCATGTTCTAAATTTGAGATGTGGCTGTTATATAAATAAATAAATAAATAAATATAGTGGTAAAAACCAAGCATTGCTGCTTTTACACACTGAAATATTATATTATGCGTAAGATGTCAATAAAAAATGTGAAAAGCAATATTCCAAAAGGCTTAAAAATCCAAAATTGTTAATATTAGGGATATATAAATAGAATATAACCATAGTCACATTTGCTATATTTGCACATTAGCTAGACAGTGTGTTAAAAGCTTGTATTAGGTAAGCAATAAAGACAATATAGGCCTCAATGTAAACGTCAGCGTCCAGATCTATTTCTCTTTAGTTGGATTAAATATTTACTTCTCCAGCATCACAGAGGTCCAGTTCAAGCAACATAGTTCATTCCCTCTTATGAGTTCCAAATCCTAAACAGAGACAAATTCCTAATGAACCAAAAAGAGCTGCCCTGCATTCAGACCTGCTCACGTTTAGACCAACTCAAATTCCTTAAAATACACTAAAATTCAATCCATACTCTAGAATAATGTTGGCAAGCACCCTACACCCAAATGCTAGAGTATAAACAAATATCCAAACCAGATATTCTCCTTGCAACATAATATTCAGTATATTGTTAATGTTATAAATATTATAGCCTAGACACTTTTGTGTCCTCTAAATTTTACTTTTGCACCATTCCTAAAATCTCCATCTAGCACATGTATGAGTGCACACTCAATGTGGCACTGTGTTTTAATCTCACTGAGACATTTGCAAATGCTAATAAAGATAAGGGCTGACAAGGCCTGTCTTTGGAAACAGCTTTTACAGTGTATATAGTGCCGTTTCACTTGCCCTGTTTAATTTATCAGTGGATTAACAGGTGACATTTTAGACATGCAATAATTTTCGCTTTCTTGCCATGACCTTGGTGTTTAAATGTTTGTTAAAACGATTTAATCTGCAAAACAAAAACAAGGCAAATACAAAAATCTAAATACAAAGAGGCACACGCACACAAAGCATAGTAGTAGTTTGTATGAAATAGGTTATTCCTTGCATATTGCATATTACTTGCATAATATGCAGGGATTCAATAATATCTTACTGTATTTGTCGCTGACAGATTTACCTCAGGATAAATAAAGTAGCCTAATGTCAGCAATGTTAACAGACTGTTAACATAAAATGATTATAGTCGATTGCAATCCACTCGTCAAATAACCAGTGTTGGTCGGGAGGGAGGAGTGCACACCTACAAAATTTCACCCGTGATCCGCAGTGTCTTTCTTAGTCCTTCCTTGTTTCAAATGCGGCCCAAAATCTATAAACTAATAAAAAAGAGAAAATGCATTTAAATCTGTGCCGCCATTTTGTGCCTGTAGAAAGTGTGTCTAATTTATGTAGCTCATAGAATAAAAATAAAATACGTTTTTGAACGTCTGTCACGGCAATAGTGATATAAGATAAAACATTAAGATATTAAATATGCTATTTGATACGCCCACGTTGAGGAAACGGTGCGAAAGTTCCATTTGCAAATACGCCCACGCGCCCCTCGCTCACATTTAACCCACAATAACGTTATTATCGAGTTCTTATACACTTTAAACATTTCGCTAAACATAAATGAATCGGCTCCAATTGTGTTTTCTAAATATTGACTAGGCCTATATATATTATTATACAATTATTGAGCTATTATTATATGCCTATAGTTAAGCCTAGTCAATTAAGCTATTATTGTTAGGCTATTATTGGGCCTACTATTTTAATTATAGGCTTTTATTATTAGCATAATACTCGTTAGCTTCGTATTAGTAGTAGCAATAAAATAATAAAAGAATTAGCCTAGCCTATTAGTACTTTTATAAGATTTAATTAGGCCAGAAAGTTAGTCTAAAATCAAAACAATGCTTTTCAAAATATGGTGGACATTTTAGGCTAACGTCAGCATATCCCACAAAGCTGATTTATACATCGTTCACTTGCGATCCATCCGTGTTAGATAATTTCAATGACATTCACTTTTCATGTAGAACGGACAAGGTTATCACGGCTTGATGTGTGGCTCATAAACCATCGTAAGCCTTAATCGCATTAACCTCACTATTTATAAATAAGACAATCACTCTAATACACAGTAGTAGCATGTACATCAAACTGTAGGCTACTATACCTCGTGGAATAAGATATTATTTGCTTAAATCCATTTCCTCTCCTATTTGTCTTCACGTGGTAAACACGGCGAAATTATATCCTCCTATAGGACGTTGTCGATGGCATCTGCTTTCAAGGTAAACTATGTTATCTATTGCCCTATAGGGGTATATTCAAGTCAACTGGATGACCCTGCCCTCTAGTTGGTGCGGTCCCATTCAAGCTGATCTACGCGTGGCCAATGTTTTAGTAGATTCTCACACACATAATTTGTTCCACCAATTGAATTCTGAGAACACGCGCTTGACTCCCCCCCACCCCCCACTCCACTAACACACACACACACACACACACACACACACACACACACACCCTACTCCCCAACTCCAACCACCACCGTACAGTGCTTATAACACGGATAAAGTAGGGTACGAATCAATTCAGTATTAAATTTCTACATGCACAATGCACACGCATGTATAACTACATATTATTGGAATGTCTAGCCTCTAATTAGACAAAGTAAAATGTAAATCAAATGTGGCTGCATACAGTTACACAAGCAGTGACGATCGTTTACGGGCTATATTTTATAAAGTCTACAGTGTAGCCTAAGATATTGTCCATAAATGTTACACATGTAATAAATTGCCATAGTTTGTTACAAACCTCTTTATGCATTCATGCTGTGTCGTATATCAATAGACTAATTCAATATTAATTAACCATATTCTCCAATAACTTCACTCATGATGGTGCTAAACTATAGGCCATAAAGCGACCATAGAGAGACATGTATATGAGAATCACAACATGGCATGCAAAAAAAAAAAAAAACTGCTAGTCAATATAAGCAATACAATAAACAAGTAAAATACATTATTCTAATCTATAAATTTGTTTCAATTTGACTCATATCAAGACTATGAGCTCATCTACCTCATGTCTCTGCAAACAGCCAAGAAATGACATCACCTTATACATTTTAATTTGAAATATGGTTGTGGTTTTTGAGTGAATGGGTCAGCATATGTCTGAACATATAAATCAAATGCAAGAGGCGGTGGGAGTATGACTTATCTGTTGGTGACATGGTCAAATGAATGAGAACAGGTTAATGTCCCTACGATGGCCGTTTTTCAATTTCACTATGTGATTTCATGCTCTTACCTAATCCGGTATATTTTAAATAGACATTAAAATGTTGGTAAAAGGCATCAGTGGGGATAATGTAATTTTCTTTAAAATGTGTTGCCATTTTTTATGCTATCTTGGAATATAGACTAATAGGCCTATAGATATTTTAATGCATTAGGCCTACTCTTTCTTCCAGGAATAAACCAATATTTTGTCAAGGGACTAGGATAGGCTATTGCTGTATCGGCTATTTTGATAGGCTATACAATTGCCTGCTTATCTTATTGCCGCATTATCTTGTTATTTTAGCCTAATGTTAACTTTGTAACAACATAATTATTGTGTGAGTGTTGTCTTGATATTGGTAGACTAATATTTATTATCCAGACAACATGCATACTGTAGTGTTAAATAGTCTTACGAATGAACACACATACAATAGAATACCTATTGCTTATGGCCTATACTGACGTTTCTGAATTTTAATTTAGTGACAATTATTAAAAGACAACCTTGATATTAAAAATGAAATCATCATCATCATGAAATAAATTTAGCCCAATTGTAAATGAGAAAACAACGATTGTAACCCATTCTGTTAAATGAACATCAGAACAATGACAATGTTTTAGGTTCCAGTGAGTTTAATGCATATGACATGATTGTAGATGATTTTAACCTTTGATTGAAAGTAGATTTTCAAATATCTGAAATTCTCCAAGACACACAAACATTAACTCACCAACACCTCGTGCTCGACATCAACTAAAATTTATTACGAAAGACGTTGCCTTACCTTTGGCCTGCCCAAGGTCCCTGATGGAATTCACCTCTAAATGGAGTGAGTGCCTTAAACAGAGTCTTTTAATATCAAGCACCTATGCGCCAATAAAATGGTTGAATGTTTAATGAAGCAGCATTGAACTACTCGCTCTCCGGCAGTCAGGTGCTTCACAAATTAGGCACAGACAAAGAAGCTGTTGATGAATTTGTATGACATAGCCATACCGTAATCATAACAATGTTTTTTTTTTTATCCATCCATCCATCTTCTTCCGCTTATCCGGAGTCGGGTCGCGGGGGTCGCTTCAGCAAGGGACCCCAAACTTCCCTTTCCCGAGCAACATCATCAAGCTCTGACTGGGGGATCCCGAGGCGTTCC
>JAODLL010003689.1:0-34551 GCA_026546735.1 Forbesichthys agassizii
AGGTTCGACAATCGGCCGAACCCTCCTCTCCAGCACCTTGGAGTAGACTTTACCAGGGAGGCTGAGTAGTGTGATACATTGGGGATTGTCTTCTTAAATCAACTTTAAAGAGACAACTGTCAACACTGTTATTTGGAAGTGATCAGATCAGATTTGCGTGTGAACGACTTATCTGCACGGGTTTCTGTCATAATGACGTAGGCATCAGTATCCATGGATACACGGCATTCCAACAAGAAGGCAGGATAAGTTGAGGTGCACCATCTCGCCCTCCATCTCACTAATTCACTTTACTTCATTATAGCTGGTCAAGATAATAAATTCAGACATATAACATTATGCAACAGCATCTCACACTATCTTCAGGTTCTGCAGATGGTTGTTCTAAGGGTAAGGCTGGAGGAGCACCAGCATCCTCCACCCTTATATTACGAACACCACATTACATGTGTAATTATGTAATTATAAATTTATAACCAATTTATCTTTACGTAAACATTGAAAACGGGTCCCACAGACCAGAACACCAGGGTTAAAGGACCCATTGCATTCCATTTTCCAGCTGTCATTTGACAGAATTTTCTCCCTTACAGCTGAACATTATGTTTCAGTTGGTGTTCTACCTTTTTTTCCCCAAACATACCCTGTATTGATTAGTTGTACTGTACAGGTGGGAGTGGCAAGATGTCACAGATGAGTAATTACAGTATGTCACGCCTTGGGCCAAACCTGATTGGCTTGTTTTATAGATAGGAAATCTGGCTAAATGACATGTTAGACAGGTTTCAACATTAACCTTTTATGGTCCCTTATTAATACAACACAGCTGACCACGCAATTGGAAAACCCTGAATTGTATATGTACTGCATATAATAACTAGTAGCTACACTTACATTTTGGCTATTAAGATAATGATGTTCAATATATTATATGAAACTACGTGAAACATATGAACCCGAAGTAGACATTTTTAGGTAAAAAGGTTTTCATATTGAGTGATAGGATCATCAAGAAACCTAATATATGTCTTCCCTCGCAGTTTTCTGGGCCCAGAAAATAGATTCATCCAAGCAGCCTACTTTAGTAAATGAAACACATCTCCCTGCAAACGTGCGACAGCATAAATTACGTAGGGAAAAGAAGCTGGCGCATGGCTTCTGCCACGGACACGGCGCATTGTATGTGAGCAATCCGTGTGGCCGTATGGCTTCAAATGAGGTCTTCCAAGGAACGCTCCCAGGCATGTACAATCCCATCTGCTGTGTGTGGAACCCTCTTCCTCAGCCACATATAGGTGAAGGCATTAAAGAGCCAACTTCATACTTAATCCATTTCATGTCAAGCTGCGGCGCAGACTGATACTGTAAGTACATGTGTGATTCTTAACATGGCATGTACATGTAGAGCACTGATTGTAATCCTTGCAAACGCAACGGTTGCATTACCCTCTGGGGCTTAAGTGTATTCTACAAGCCTCTATTAATTACAATCATTGTAGTAGAGGGTGCCAGGGAATGACACAAAGAAAGAGTGCTGTACCTACGTTTGCTGTAGGCATGTGATTGTGTGTAGGAGAAATGGGCGTGCGAGAGTCAGAGAGAGAGAGAGAGAGAGAGAGAGAAAGAGAGAGAGACCTAAACACTGCGACATAATCATGGTGCTTGTTTAAAAGCCACATTGAGAATTACAAGGACATGGCCTATAGCACTTCACCGCTTCACAACGACTCTCACAGGGACAGAAACCGTGCACGCCAACACGTTGCATATCTTGTGAATAATGTTGTGTGGGTTCATTTTCACAGCACTGCAGTGCAAAGTTGTGGATCATTTTGCAATGTGCGTAGGCCTATAAAGAAACTCAAAATTTGGCTATACATGAGGTGATAATACTATGAAAATCCACATACTGCATCTTTTGTTGTCACTACGAGTTTTAGCATATTTCCATAATGCGTGCCGTTCCCAAGAATCAGTGAAGATATAAGGTTTATTATTGAATGTAAACGTCCCTGGAAGCCTCGGCAGTCTTCAGATGCCGAATAAGCATAAGCAGTAGTGACTATATTATTATAATTTTTTTATATAACCTATTTTTTAAGCAATAGGCCAATCCAATCCCGTGCACACCAAAGAGTGTAATGAGCCAATTTGGGTGCACTGTGCATGAACCATGTTCTGTTCACTAGATCTGCATAGAGAGGGCAACATACTGCAGTATATGCTGCCCACTCATCTCAGATATGCCCCCAAGCTAAAACCTATTTTTGGATGTTGATAAATCAGACTGGCATAGAACAGTGCTGCAAATGTCAAAACGATGAATACCCAGTGCATAAACGAAGAAAATAATATTGAAATAAATAAATAATGTAATTGGCAGGGGTACATTGATATAGGAGATGGTCTATATAGGCCAGTGCTTGTGCTGGAGAGTGATGAATCCTTATTATTCATATAGCTTTACAGTAAGCTTGCAGGGTATGTATTGCTGTTCGTTATGTGTTGAATGTCCCACACACCAGCCGGTTTGAATTAAAGGAATCTAAAAGAGAAGAGGGTCTTAGATGCCGTGTTGTGAAGTGCTGCTAAACTATACCTGACTGGAGATCAAGTCCTCGCACACGGACAGAGCCATCTGGATCGCGTTGGGTTTGTGCGTTACGGAGATGGCGTTCAGCTTGAATTTGTCCCTGCCGTAAATCTGGTTGGCTTGGGTCACCGCATCTTTGAACACTTGCTCGTATCTCTTCTGGCTTAGGACGGCGCCGATGTTCACAATCTTCGGCTCGCAGCCGGCCCGCGCACACGAGCAAGAGAACAGCACCGCCAGCAGAAACAGACGCATCGTGAAACGCACCAAACGGCAGCACAGTGTAACCCGGTGGATCGTCTCCCTGGTGACGGGGCGGCTTGACCGGCTCCTGGACCGAAGCGCTGTCCGCGCGAAAAGCGTGAGAAGATCTGACGCTGGATTTATGTGCAATGCGGGGAAATGTGCATGATCACTGGGAAAGTCACCAGCCTCAATCACAGAAAACAAAACCAAACTGCATTATCTGTTCTTTATGGTGTCAGACTCATAATCGTCTTCATATGTAAGTCCAAATCCGTAATTTTTGTTTTCATTGAAAATGTCCTGGTATATAGGCTAAAGCAGCATTTCATGAAGCCAGCATTGTATCCAGGGTGTAGTTCGCTCGTCCTGTTCTTCTCTGTGCTGTAGGTGAACTGATGCGACGTTCGTGTCTGAGCGGCTGTCCTTGGTGCTGACAGCTGTTCCTGCGCCGGGTGCGCGCTTCTGCTATAGCCTACGCGTTGGCGTTCTCCGCTGGATAAACGCACTAGGATTGACGAAACAAAATAAATAAATACAGGTCTCCTGCTGGTCAGTTATACCGACAGTAGTGTTTTGTAATCAGACGCGAACAGTGCGATACATTATACATAGAAGATGAATGAACGAAATCCAAAATGAATTAGGCTGCATAATTAGACAATTAGCATATCCATTAGGTCTACATTCATCCAATGCTTAATAAAATCCTTGCAAATGTGTGTGATCTAGGAGTATTATGCATATTCTACTTGTCCTAGTTAGCTCTTTAGACTAAAGTCTGCATGTGACATTTTCCCTCATGCGGAGATAAGGTGGCGGGTGTTCACTTCGGTCGATCGTTTTGATCGAATTGAAATGCAGAAATTTACATTAGGCCTATATTTCACCATTCACGATTTCAGCTGCCTTCGTTGTATTCCCTATTCGTATCCGAATCTTCGTATATAGTCCTATCATCATTTGTGCATGATAAACGTACATTTCAGGAATTTTAGGAGAGCATCCAGGACCTGTGCTTTTTCGTGAAAGGCTCAGGCGTCATCATGGCACGCTCGTTCTATTTAATCGTGTGCACATTAACAAGAGAACATCACATTACGTCTTTGGGTGTGAGACCTATTGAAGGGAACGTATCTCTTTTGGGGAGAGGAGCACGGCGGTACTTCTAACCCCGAGAGCATACCAGTGGTACAGGCAAAATGAATCAACCTCCGGTTACCTAGGAAACAAGCTTTAGACTCACCGAGACTGACACATGCGCGCACGCACGCACAAGATGATTGCGCACACGCATGCAAGTGAGATTTTCAGCAACTAATTAACCTAAACAGTTGCATTACAATTTTTCTAAATAAAATTAAAAAATAGTATTTTTCCAAAAAATAAAAATATTAAAAGTAAAATAAATAAAAAATAAATTAAATACAATTTTCTGGCAAAAAATGGAAAAAGGAAAGAAAATAATATATTACATTCAGCTTAAAAGAGTTCTAGATGTCAAATATGCAAACGTACTATGATTAATAAATCAAACAGCAGCGAGGTCGTCGTGTGTTCTATATGTTCAGGTATAAGAGAATTGTGACAAAAAAATTCAAATACATTTGCAGAGCGTTGCAGACTTAAAACCTGAGGAATAGCGAACCATATATAATTTACTGTATAAATATTCTCTATAAGACAACTGTGGAAATAAAAATAAAATTTGATCAGTGTACTAATTCAACATGAACTGCATCTGATGCAGCCTATTAGCCTAAATCCGTTACAGCCACTATCACCTCAATAAAGACGGACCAAACTGCATTGCAGCCCTTAGTAGGGCTCATTGTCTACTTGTTCTCAAGACTCACGTATACGCACACGCACACGCACAAATTAATACAAATTATGACCAAATGTGCCCAAATACCGACCAGCATGCATGCATGTGCACTCACATTTGTGCACGGACGAATACACACCCACACACAGACATGCTGTCAAGTTCAGCATCGAGCAATCCACCCACACAGAGGACGCAGACTCATCCACCACCTCCTCCTCGTTTGATGGCTTCAGACTGACATAATATAAGTGCGTTTTGCCAGAGTGTGTGTGTGTGTGTGTGTGTGTGTGTGTGTGTGTGTGTGTGTGTGTTAAACAGAATTAAACAAAATTAAAAGTGTTCATCTTTATTCATGCTCATTTTACTGCCTTTGAACCCGACAGTGACGCATCTTTCCCTGCACTAAACACTGATGCTTGTAAGAACTATAGATAATTTAGTTGACGTGCTTACTGATATCTGAAGCAATGTGCACATTGCACAAAGTACATTTGTAATTATTTAGGAGAACTTAAGGTTGGACATATTGTTGCTTTAATTATATAGTTAGGCCAGGGATGTTGGGGATGGAACCCACAACCTTTAACGATCCTATAAACACTACACACGGCCCTGCCCCTGCCACAGTTAAGGGTTTAATAGCTTCAGTTAAAAGGTAAACAGTAAATCTGAGTGGAGAAGATTTTAGTCTATCTCCATATTGTTTGTAACTGGGCGCTGAAAGTCACTGTTTGCCTACATTATAGTTGTGCCAGGTTTAGTTGTCTGTAATATGTTGCGTATTTAAAATGTGCAGTTTAGATCAGAGGTCTACAACCCTGGTCCTGGGTGACCTTTTCCCTGCATTTATTAGATGTATGCCTGCGCCAACATACCTGATTCACATGAATGGGTCGTCATCTATCTCTGCAGAAGCCTGATAACGACCCATTCATGTGAATCAGGTGTGTTGGAGCAGGGAGACATCTCAAACATGCAGGGCAGCGGTCCCCAGGACCAGGGTTGAAGACCTCTGGTTTAAATCTCAGATGGCATGACTGACTGATGTGTTTCTCATGTATAGCGTGAAGGCCATGCATAAATTATGCATGGACAAGTCTCCAGTGTTTGCTTGCTCGCTTGCTAGATGACTAACAACCCATAAATAGATTTTTTAGCCTATTTAGACGAACATGTAGTCCAATGTACTCCTCAAGTGCACAAAGAGATGTGTGTTGTCCTTAAAATCTGGTCAGTTATTTGTCTGTTGGTCTATTACTCTATTGAGTTTGTGTGAAAGCTCGAGAGAAACAGTGTAGGAGGAAGAGCTGAGATAGCCGGGGTACTAACAAATATAGTACACTATTTTACTGGAATGTAAAACAAGGTTCTAGATCAGGGGTGCCCAACTCCGGTCCTGGAGGGCCCCTATCCTGCATGTTTTAGGTGTCTCCCTGCTCCAACACACCTGAATCAAATCAATGGGCTTCTGCAGAGACTGATAACGACCCATTCATTAGAATCAGGTGTGTTGGAGCAGGGAGACATCTAAAACATGCAGGGCAGCGGCCCTCTAGGACCAGGGTTGGGCACCCCTGTTCTAGATCTTTCACAGTACCATGTTGGATGCATGTGTGCTGTAATGTTCCGTGTTTTCTGTATTGTCATGTTCTGTGTTTACCTTGTGTTTCAGGCCTGTTTCTCTGTCACCCCCTGCCCTGTGTTTACCTTGTGTTTCAGGCTTGTATCTCTCACCTCCTGCCCTGTGTTTCCTAGTCTCGTTAGTTCCACCTGTGTCATCATGTCTCATGTGTATCACCTGCCCCTCGTAAGCCCCAGTGTTATGCCCAGTCCTGTGTCGGTTATTGTGTCAAATGTATGCGATGCTCACCGTGTTCCTGCATTTGTTTTGGTATTAAACCTTTTGTTGGCTCAAGTTCTGCCTGCATGCCGTCCGTTTATGTCCTCACCTTCCAGCAGCGTGACAGATACTGTAATGTAATCCTGGTCGGTGGTGGAGTGTCGTCAAGGGTGGCTTGACGACACGGTGGCTACCGCTGCCGTGGCCATGACTTCAACACAGACCAACGCTGTGGCTGTTGAGCGAACCCAGTCGTGACTAGTGCAAGGACACTTACACAATGTGTTAGTTCTTAATTGCGGCACAATGTGATACATATGATTCAAAGTATTATTGCTTATTAATCTTGTTTGCCTATCAACACCTATTGCATCTCAACTGTCCTGGAGGGGAATTCCTCTCTGTGGTCCCTTCCCTTTTTTGCTTGTAGTGTTTTTAACATGCCCTCCCCCCGGCAAGTTTTTCCTTGCCCGGGTGGAGGAGCAGGTTAATGGGGTGTTGTTTGTTTCCATGTGAAATGTAGGCTGTACAGCCTATTGAGACTGCAATGTGATTAAGGGCTATATAAATTGACTTGACTTAATGTTACGAGCAAAATAAAGTTAAATCTAGTGTATTAGATTATGTAGTTTAAAGCAATTACGATGGCACACATACAAGTTCCACGGCTCCACGAAACGCCATTGCTGCGAAAAAACGGTCCATTGGAGTGAACGGAGATGGCGTAACTCTGTTATTTCCACGGCTCTGGGCCCATCAACCTTATAAGAAGGGGAGGAGCTTATATTTCTCTTGAGTCTTTAGCCATGCAACAACATGACATGAGCCACTGCGGTCTGACCCCCAGAGGCTCGGCTCAGCCAGTCAGGCTCAAAACACACAAACCCCTGGCTCAAAACCGAGGTCAGTGAACCTTTTCCTCCTGGATTCTCTGGATCTCCTGACAACAAAAACTTTTTTTTTTTTCCCCTGTCTTTTCCTGCCATGTTCTGTCGACTAAAGGGGCACGAGGTGCTCTGCCGGGGTCTTTTGCCCATTTCAGAATACCCAAAAGGCAGTCGTAGTTCAACAGCTGAGATCCAGGGCGTGATCTGCCTGACCCAGCTCTCGGCAGATGGGGCATTGGCAGCCACTGCTGTCGTCACTGGCGCTGACTTGTTGCACTCTGGCAGCGCTGTGGTCGAGCCGCGTTGTCAAAATGTCTGCTCTCGTGGAACAGATGTCTTCTGGTCAGCCCCGCGTGTCCCTGCTTGCGCGTCAACTTTGGGATTGTGCTGGAGTTCATGCCGCCTGTCCAATCCTCCCGCTGTGTGACTGAAGCGGCGCTCTCCTCTCTGCTTCTGCGTCCACAACTGAAAATGCTCCAGTACACGTCGTTGTGCTCAGCTATACCATGTGACTAAGGCATTTCAGTGTTACTTTACACTGTTGAGCTAAAACATGGCCTACCCCACTTACATGGTAAACGGACTGCATTTATACAGCGCTTTTCTAACCTTACAGCCAATCAAAGCGCTGTACAGTATTGCCTCACACATTCACACACCGATGGTGATTGCTGCCAGGCAAGGTGCGACCAACCACCGAGAGCAGTTAGTTAGGGTTAGGCTGCTTGCTGAAGGATGCTTACAGGTAGGTCAACACTAGGGTTCGAATCCACGACCTTCCGGCTGGGAGCCCAACACCCAGACCCCACTAGACCATCCTGCCCCCATGATGATGAAGCGCATAAAGTCGATTACCGCTATTATTATGTGTAGGCTGTGACACAGTATAGCAATATCTTCAAATGACAACAAACTGACACCCTTCAAACGGTCCTGTTATGCAGAATAAACTGGCCTATTGGTGGTAAATTGATTTAGTCTATAGTGCTGTTCTAGCCTTCCGGCCACTCAAAGCGCTGTACTGTATTGCCACACACACATCCACACACCAATGGTGGTGGCTGCCATGCAAGGCTCCACCTGACCACCAGGTGCAGTTAAGGTTAGGTGCCTTGCTCAAGGACACCTCGACACTTGGTGAGGAGTTAGCGGGGTTCGAACTAACGGCCGCTGGATCACCTGCCACTGTCGCCCTGGTGAATATAGTATCATGTCGTGGAATATTGTAGCGTGGCTCAGTAGTACAGAGGCACTGTACTCTCCAAGAGGCTCTCGTTTTAACACTGAGGGGTCAGGGGTCAGATGACACTATTAACACTGAGAGCCCTGGCATTCAACATCCTTCAGCAGTCTCTTGAGTCAAACACTCCATTGAACAGAGGCTTCTAGGCCCTGGGGCACTGGCCCTACTGCCCTGTACTGCCCCCTACTGGCCCAGTCCATAATCCAGCCTTTCATCACTGCATGTCCACAGACCACAATGCCAATACTCAACCACTGCAATGTAATAATGCCTGTATATAAACAGGCATTGTTTTATTTCACTTAGTTTAGTCTGATATTACTCAGATATGACATATTTAGTCTGTTGTTGAAATAAATACCAATTTCAGAACTATTTCACTTCTTAACTCCATGGTAACATCCTGTAACAGTAAGATACAATTATTATTCATTCCATTTAACATGCAAAGCAACAGGGCATTCAGAACCGTGTAAAAAAAGAAATGCACAAAACCAGAATATGTATTTATTCTGAAAATGTGCATGGATATATTTACATACAGTACATCTGCATATCATACAAAAATAACGTGCTTCCAAAAATGTACAGGTAACCAATTAAAGACAAATGTCGTAATGTCATTTAAACAGTCTTTCCCAAAAGAAATTCCACAATGTATCCACTAATTTGCATAATGCTAGCATTGGGAAAGCCTTTCAATGCAACTTGGAACCATTTAAGTTTCACCGAATTAATCGGCACAAGTCTATGTGTTGATAAATGCAGCACAAGCAAAATTAAAAATATTAATTCTCTTTAAAATATATTTTTGTGCATAGCATCCATTGATCAATATTATGGCATGAATACAAAGGATACACTTAACAGACATTGTATAGAAAATGTCCCCATTCCATATAAGAAAACCGTTGCAGATGACAAATAACTAGACATAAATAAGGTAAGTCAAGATAAAACATCAATGTATAGAGAAATGCAGCATTATTACTATTGTAGTCATCAACTAAATTGAATGTTTATATAAAAAAACACTTTCTACAAATAATTGCAAACTTTTTTGCAAATGTCAAACTCAACAATAACACATTTGGCCAATTGCCTTTCTCTGCATAAAACAAATTAGGTTACTGAATGTTTAGGGAAGTAATCTCAGACAAAATGGGAGGACATTTCTACGTACAGTATATTTATATGGTTCTGTGTAAAAATAAATGACACAAATCTTTAAGATATACCCCTCGCAATTGTGTTGCCCCCAGAATCCCCTGCAGCGAGAAGGGTCTGTAAAGGGGCATGGGGAGGAGTTTGAGCCACTCACCACTCGGGTTCATTTCACTGAGATCAACTG
Organism: Forbesichthys agassizii; assembly: GCA_026546735.1. Classification (NCBI taxonomy): domain Eukaryota; kingdom Metazoa; phylum Chordata; class Actinopteri; order Percopsiformes; family Amblyopsidae; genus Forbesichthys; species Forbesichthys agassizii. Next base: position 9,989 of record JAODLL010003689.1, read on the forward strand.
CAAGATTAATTCTGGACACAAATCGAGGAGTACACCTTTAGCAATTAAGGCTGTCACTGCACATGCACACTGAATAAAACAAATGTGAGCTGGCTTTAGTTGACGGACCTCACCTGAGATATCGCACAGGTCAAATAAACAACATGCACCTCATCTGATTAAATATTCACGATTTCATCTGCCAATTTGGCAAGCTCACACTGATATACTGTATACAGTACAGTAAATCTGATCGCAATTATTGCTAGTTAAAGGTTAACACACCCATGTAAGCAGATATTGCCCAGATACTGACTAGAACACATTTTATTCTAGAACTTCATCCTATTGTCACATTATTTAAAACATTTGAACAAACTAATGCTCTTGTTGTTAGCATTGCAGGGCTGGACAATTATAGGATTATAAACATACCATTCAATTCCACCATTTTGAGGTTAAGCATAGAGCAGCTTTAGGAAGGAAAAAAAAACATTATTTTTCAATCTAAACAGGACCAAGTAAAACAGGTTTTAGGTCTCCAAATATGCACATACAGCAGATATTCCCATGTACCTGCACTCAAAGGATTTTTTATGTATTTATTTGTTTAAAAAATTATTTCCTTTAGATGGGAAAATGCAATTTTATTTAACATGACCTAATTTGATTGGCTTTACGGGAGGCTAGGTCAGTGATGATTGGTTACAATTCATAAATTATGTCACACCTGGGATCAATGTCCAGCCCTCAGGCTCCTTAGAGGAACACAACTGACAGTACACTACACAGTATATCACAATACACCATCCTTTAACCCTTTAGGTACCGTTTACCATAATGCAATGCTAAGACAAGGGGGCGGTCAGCTGAAGTAACCGTTTTCCTGTGGGTTATTATGAACTAGCAGGCAAAAATCAATCCTTGATTGCTTCTTCTGAGATGCTCTGTTACAAACCCCATGGAGGTGCTCAGTCATCTTCTCTTTGAGGGGAGGTCAGAAGTCCAGGCTGTCGTGCTGGAAGTGTAGCCTTGGGCTGTTTTTGCTGTAAAACTGACTGAACCAGCGCCTGTGTTTCTGGATAGCTGAATCTTCCTTCACCAGAAGAGGTTTGGAGATATATTTCTTATTGTTCCAGATCATAATGTCACGCTCAAACTGGGTGGGGGTACAACAATAACATTGAAAAATTAATGTGGTGGTTCACAAAATTAGATAGATATATAGATAAGATAGATATACACACATACATACAAAAACATATATAATGTGTTAGCGCTGAAATTACGTTATTATATATAAAAAGTGCAAAAACTGCAGAGCTTTAATCAGTTAGGAAATGTGTTTGTTAAATCTCGAGAGGATAAAACATTATTTTTAATATTTGAGATGGAAAGAACATTGTTTTCATTCTAGGGCGGATACAGTAGAGCTAGCTTATTAAACATGAATTACATTAAATGTCACATTTATTCAGCTTCAGGTATTGTAGTGTAAAGGCCAAAGCCCACTGAAGGCGTCGACGCGCGTCAAGAGACGCCATAGATTTAGAACTAGTTATGTTTATCGGAGCAACGCCCACTGGCAGTGTCTGACATGGACAACAAGGTTTAGACCGTGGTTATATTTCTTGCACTGCAAAAAATGCCCTATCAAATATATTAGATATGCGCTGACTAATGCTTAAAACAAGCAAAACTGGCTGCCAGTGCAGTAAGTGAAATTCACTTGATAAGATTTCTTAAAGTTAGTCCACCTTTACTTAAATTAAGTCACTAGATAAGCCATTTATATTCAAAACAAGTTCAATTAGATTTTAAATCTAAAAACAAGATGATCACACTATGTTATATCGTTTTTGCAGTGTGGGCATCAAGCCATGAACATGCATTGAAACTCTGCAGATTTCTGAGCTCCTCCGTCAATTTGTCTTTACGTTTCGAACATTCCTTGATGCACCGCCGAATGATGCCGCCAGTGGGCGTTGTCATTAAGGAGCAAAGACGGAACTCCACCTGAATGCACTCGGCTTTGAGGATGAACTTGGGCACCAGAGGTGGGATGTTACGTTGGTAGAAGATGGCGTGGGCCACACACTGCAGTAGAGGCTCCACTGGAGTGACACATTGCATGATCACACCGCGGCCCAGGAAGCTGTGTTGGAAGAACAGAAACACCACGCCTGGGCCGACCTGGATGTATGCACACAGAACATGTACAGGTCAGGGTTAGTCGTTCACTGTCATTCTCGAGTACGCTTGCTAACTTCGAGCTAAAATCAAAACAGCATCGCTCCACGGTCCTACTGCTTTGCACATAGAAATGCATTGTGAAGATATTTGAGATATTTGTTGAAATTGACAAAAAGTGTATTAGCTTACATTTAGCTTGCAATAGCTGACGGTATAGTCAGCTATTGCACTGTACCTTTAAATGTACTGATTTAAACTAGGGGCTATGTAGATATCAGTAGTAGTAATAGTAATAGTAGTAGTAGTAAACTATTTAGCATCTGAATTACAGGCTTATCCTCCAGTTGCCATGAATTCAGAGAAAATGGTCTACATTTAATTGAGGTCATTGTTTGCATGTGAATTGAAAGCATACAAATATGAGCACACACATTATTGTGTGTGTGTGTGTGTGCATGCATGTGTGTTAGCAATAAGGCCTTTTACCATAGCTCAGTTACAGTACAGCTACTGTGCTGAGTAAATTATGGGTTATGGCTGAACGTGCCAAGGAGCCTGCACAGCATCGCCATAGAGGCAGGGTAAACAAAGCCACACCACAGCGGGTACTAAAACAATAGAGGACAGAACAGTAGACGTTCAGTGGGCATTCAGATGTACTTCTGTTGACGGCAGCCTAAAGAAAATAACTGATTTAGGACCTGCTTGGTCACCCTGTCTCTGCTTGGCTGGTCAATCAAAATTTGTGACTATGACAAATACTGTTCTTTTGGAGTATATAAAGTATATACTCTTGCATAACTTATGCGTGCATGTAAACGTTGTCTTTGTATGTCTGTTTCTGTGTGTGTATGCAAAATGCGGGACCTAATTGTTGTTCAAATATTGCTATAGACAGCCGATGACGGTTCACCGGGATCCCGTCGACGTGCCTTAAAGCAGGAAACTCAATCCGTTTCTGCCTCATAACATGTCATTTCAGATCGCAGCTTCAGATGGATGCCTTTTCCTGTGTGTTTGTGCGCTCAGGGGACACTGCTGTTATCACACACTCAGAGGGGCCATTTTGAAGTCCCCTCTGGGAAAAGCCTTAAATCATGTTGAAATGGTGCCTTGATGAAATAGTTTAAATATTTTTTATGTTATGTATGTATGTGTGTATGTATGTGTTGTAGAAGTGTCTAGGTGTTTATTTATCTGTGTGTGTCTTTACAGTACAGTATGCGATGGCCTACCTGTCTTGCCACGACATTGACATCCAGCAGGGGCCAGTGGCGCCCGAATACAGTGAGCGAATGCTTTACTAGCATCTGAGAGCAGTGCTTGTTGGGCTCTGGTTCTGGGTCCCACTGGACCTGACACAACGCAAACACAAAATGCACACAAACATCTAAACAAACTTTTGTTCGTTTTTGATAGTTGGGGGGGTGGGGGGGGGGAAAGTGTCCTTGCTAGATCATTTGTTTGTTTGTTGTGCATGGGAAAACCTCTAACAGCAAACATTCTGACCGCTCACAACGTTGTGCGGGCAGCAAGAACCTTGGTTACCTTCCAGTCGTGGCGCACAAACTCCCAGGTTTTGCTGTTGGTGTAGCGCAGGTCAACGCCACTCATGATGCCCGGCGTGTGGAGGTGTGCCAGGTGGGCGACGTCGGCTGCATTCTCGGGAATCTCCTGCATCAGAAACAGTCTTTGTGTTCAGTCGTGGTCAGTGGTTGGAAAGGGTAACATCGAGCAACTACAGTATCGCTATTGTCGCACCCTAGTGACCTTATTCGTTGGACGTTAATCGCACTTATCAAAATTTTTGTCATTAAGATTTTGGTCGAAATGGGATTTCTCAGCAGGGTGGCGGGCGTATCCCTTAGAGATAGGGTGAGAAGCTCGGCTATTCATGAAGAACTCGGGAGTAGAGTCGCTGCTCCTTTGCGTCGAAAAGAGCCAGCTGAGGTGATACGGGCATCTAGTAAGGATGCCCCCTGGGCGCCTCCCTCAAGCTGGAAGGAGGCCTCGGGGAAGACACAGGACCAGGTGGAGAGATTATATCTCCACACTGGCCTGGGAACGTCTCGGGATCCCCCAGTCAGCGCTTGCTAATGTGGCTCGGTAAAGGGAAGTTTAGGGTCCCTTGCTGGAGCTGCTGCCCCCGTGACCTGACTACGGATAAGCAGGAGAAGATGGATGGATGGATGAATATATTTGGGTCGCGTTTACAGGACATTCATTTTCGGTGGTATAGTAGCCAGTTTTCAATTGTCATTATCAATGTATACAGTGCCATCTCATGGCCGCAGTACAAAATACATACTGTATACTTTAAGTTGGAATATAAATCGCTGGACCAGCCAGACAACAAACAAAAGCGTGACTTGCAGTCCTCGGAAAATATGGCACTTATGCTTTATTGTCTTAGTGTCTTAATTCACATTAGACAAACAAGTACTAAACCTGTTGCAGCAAGTAATACATATCAAACATATACATTTCTTTACGCATCTTATATCTACTTTCTTTACTGAATACGCAATGCAGCAACATTTGACTTGACCCTTACCTCTATGTGGGCATTAATAAAGTGCTCCGTTCTTCCCCGGTACACCCAGTCGCCCCGCGTGATCTCTTCCTGTTCCGGAACCTTCCAGGGAGGATCCACGCCGTCACAGTGAAACCAAACCAGGATCAGGCCGTTGACCTCACAGCTGGGCCAGCAGCGAACTTTGGCAAACTCTGGGACTGAGGGAGGAACAGAACCAGAATCAATATCTAATAGAGCAATATGCCCACATGTCCACTGTGTAACTAAAATTATGTTTGTGTAAATTATTGGTTACAGCAAATCAAGATATCTGCAACAAAACTACAGTAAAAACATTATTTATATGACTAAATTCAGATTGTACAAGTTGAAACACATTTTAATGCCTGAAAAAATAAGATTCATTAAATGTTAAAATTAAGAAAAAACATTGTTGTTTGGTTCATAATATATTTTACAAAATTCCTTTCTAGTGCAAGTACTTTAAGTTACAGGAAAAACATGTCCACGATACACATACTGTAACACTGTAACTAGCATACCTTTATCTGCATAAGGGATCTTCACACACTTCCCATCTTCACCCCGAAACTGCCATCCGTGGAAAGGGCACTCTATGCAGCTGCCCACCACCCGCCCCCCCACAGCCAGGTTGGCCCCCAGGTGGGGGCAGTAGGCATCCACCACGTAAGCCTTCCCGTCATAGCCCCGGAAAACTGCCACCTGCTCCCCTGGTAGAACATGCAATATGGATGGGCACGTCAGTCATGCAGTCTTAAGTAAATACTGGTTTTATAATCATTCTGATGTTATTCACGGGTCACTGATTATACAATGATTAGTAAGTAAAGTTTATTACATCCACCTTTCACAGACAATAGTGCTTTACAGTAAATAGAATAGAAACAAAAATAATATAACAACAAATTGCAGGTAGTACAAAGAGACACAATAATATAAAAATGTTAAAGAAATGTACTGTATTATTACTTTTGAACATTTTCCCATAAATCATAAGAGAATATCCTAATGCAGTTGTTACAGAGAATAATGGCATATAGCGTTATATACTGTAAAGCGTTTGGTCAGTACCACATATAAAGACAATTAGGTCATTAAGAAGATGCTTTAATCCAAAGGGGTTTACAAGGTTTCTTGCAGAAAGGTGCCAGGTGTCAGGTGGAATCCAGATCCACAGTTTTGAGCCCTGATTGTCTGATTTGTTACACCTGTGTTGTTCTTAATTTAGGCCTTTGTTGTTTCTGCCGGTTGCCTAGTTGTCGTTGGCTCCAGCCAAGTGTTTGCTATCGTGGTAGTATTACCTCCATGTCAGTTAGCTCCAGCCAAGTGTTTGCTATCGTGCTAGTATTACCTCCATGTCAGTTAGCTCCCGCCAAGTGTTTGCTATCGTGCTAGTATTACCTCCATGTCAGTTAGCTCCAGCCAAGTGTTTGCTATCGTGGTAGTATTACCTCCATGTCAGTTAGCTCCAGCCAAGTGTTTGCTATCGTGCTAGTATTACCTCCATGTCAGTTGTTCTCACTTCTAGCCCCTGCCTGTAATGTTGCTTAGTTCCCCGGTTGCCTTCCCCTCTTGTACTGTACTTCTGATTGTTTATTGATTACCTGGATTCATGACCCATGCTGTACCTCCAACGACATATTCAATAAAGTGTTGTTTCAACTCCCTGTTTAGGGCCAGAGTCATTCCCCGCTCTCACATTGTCGAGGTGCTTCAGGCCCAGGCCAGGGCTGGAACACACAACCCTATTTGGGTTGAACCGGAACACCCAGACTGCTGAACTAACCTTGCCCTCTACACTACGCTAACAGAAACAAATGTACTGTATATGTTCCACCCCAAGTTAGCAATAGTATTTGACTTCTTTAGCTGTGTAATGATGATAATGATAGAAGTCTTATTGGAGATGACCACCACAGCAGCTATTAATATAGGGTTTTATGATAACATTACAGGCATATATTCACTGTAATGTGATCAGAAAAAAAACTTCAGCTCCACATTATTAAGATGACTTGCCATGCTCAGATTACTCCCATATAACATGATGATGCTGGGAGACTGCAACCAATATTTTAGCTTTCTGGTTAAAGGCAATGGCATTTTTTGTTACTCGAGTGCTGTAAGAAAGCACAACTATTCCCATTAGACAGTTCAGTTTCCTCAAGCAAGCAATTACAAAATATTTTCTATAATGTTTAGACCCAATCAGAAAATTGTGCATGGCTAATTCCCAATGCACACCTGTGCCTGGATGACACTCTAAGCATCATTTTAACTTTATATTGTATCTGAATGCGGACATTCATATCGTGAAGCAGATTGTGTCCATTAATAGCTGGGCTCGGAATGAAGGGCCAAGGGCAGGGCAAACAGAGTTTTGATTTGGGTCAATCAAATCTGGGACAGTAACTTTTTAGGAACAAGAGGGAGAACTTGTGCCAATGAAGAGAGAGGGCCTGTAGAAGGAATTGGGGCAGAGAGAGAGAGAGAGAGAGAGAGAGAGAGAGAGAGAGAGAGACTGTATAGTTATAATGGGGGAATTGATAACGTTTCCAGGATGACACGTACAAATCTCACTTGACTGAGCTCGTGCAGGCTGGGACAACTGACAACTATACTTTGCCAAGACTACCATAGTAGGCTTTAGTGCCTAGGCTCAGGCAGATGAGAAACCCTGAGTTGGATGTTTGGGTCACTGACATGAGGGAACTGGAGTTCTAAAAAGGCTACTTACAACTTAGAGGACCAGTGACACATGATGATACGGTAAAGGCAGCGTGTGTGGGTATATAAGTAGATATGGATATGTACGCGTGCTGTGTATTTTGTTTTGTTTTTAACATCAAAATAAACTCAGCTAAACTAAACCAAATCAGTGCCAGTAATAAAACCTTTTTTTTATATATTCAAGAGGTAAAACATTGTAGTGGCATATAACTCCAAAACATATTAATTAACTCAAAACCAACATATAAATAATAATCACCTGTTTCTGATAACAATAGCCTACATTTGTCACCTATATGATGACCTTACAATTATGCAGGACATTTGAAGCTTAGGTAACACTATATAATGAGGCATCTACATTTGCGCACACACAAAAAAAGCATGTAACATGATATTTCAAGGCCTAGCAACTGAAAACACAAATGTAAAAAAATCTGAATTGCATTCATTAATTATTATTTATATTGTGTTTTGCAAAAGACTGCTGTAGATCTGTAGTTTGAAATATTTTTTCAACAAAGCTATTCATTGTAATTTAGACTTCAGATATCACATAATTTGTATTATTGAAATGGCGAGGCCTATATTTAAGAAAGTTTGAATTTCAGATAAGCTATAAAATACTAGAATTCACTATTCTGTTCATCTTTAGCACGCGAAAATAATAAAATACTATTATCTGTCAGACTGTCAACTGTCATTGTAAAATTCCATCATCACTGTACTGTGTCAAATCTGCGCATAATAATATGCAGCCTAAGTAGCCAATAGACATCAACTGCATTAGGCCTATACTGCAGTGCAATTCGCGTCATTATACGCCATGATTACAAGAGGCTGTAGCCTGGCTGCATGCATCATTTATTTTAGCCTCCATAACTATATTGAATCAGTCTATCATTAGGAAACGCAATGAGGGATCTCATACCTATAACAGTGACGTTTTTTACATCCCCGCTCTCCAGCATGTGTGAATCCAAAACGCGGTACCAGCCATTTGGATACACCGGTGGCAGATCGCCAGTTTTTCGTCTGCGTCGCACTTCGTTGGCAGCCTGGGCGCGGGAACGTCCCTCATTGGCGATGTAACCCACATCTTCAGGAGCCCTGAGCAACTCCAGGGGGCAAAACAGAAGCCTGTACAGCCAGCCCAATGCAAGGAGACATATTCCGGTAATGATACAAACCACAGCCCGAGCTGGAGCACCAATGAGACCCGTTTTCCTCCACAAAGGATACCCACTGCTTGAGTCCAGTGATTCTCCCGCAGACAGGACGAGCGCTAAGCCTATCACAGTCACTATAACAGTCACTTTAGCACGGGACATGCAGAAACCATCCATCTTCGGTTGTTTGCGGGTGTGCTGCTATGCGAATATGGATGTTTTGTGTCAATCTCGTCGCTGCGCCGTGGACTGCAGGATAATGAAAGTAGAACAGAAATGGTCTAGTGTCAAACATTTAATGCTACTTTAGGACGTGCACATGTCATTTAAATCATGATTTGACATTGAGGGAGCAATGTGTTTTCCTTGGAAACATGATGCGCACTTTAAGCCACACCCACCACGGACCAGCCAGGTAAAGTGTGGTTGGCAAACCTTTTTTATGACTCCTGTAAATCCATTTAAATTTTCTTCTAAACCACTAGCCTACGACAGACTATGGCTGCGTCCCAAAGATCTTAACCGGTAGTTCCTAAATCTCGTTCACTAGCTACTTGAGTATCATGTGAACAGGCAGGAGACACATGTACACGAGCATAGGACTAACGAGCAGCATGGAACGACATGTGTGCTGCAGACTGTTGATCTGAGCCAATCACAACCTTCACTTCAACATCAGACTAGCCAATAGATATATACGCAGTATTAACAGGACTATGCAGAAAAATATTCTAAATTAGTTTGTAAATTAATTCCATGATAACTTTAGCTGTAGCCTACTGTTAAAATATATATATTGAATTGGCTTTGCCCTTAAAATTAGATTTCTTTAGATTTCTTCTTCATGTAGCTGCAGCCTGCACACATGAAATACACATTAAGTCGTCTCACAAGTTGTTTTTTTTTCTTCCCATTATCTAGAACCTAATTAATTTCATTAATATTAACTTTATTAATGATCTGGAACCATAATGCTAGTGATGTTTAAATTCAACTTTAAAGCTATAAAAGACATTGTATACTGTCTGCACTTATAGCCTATATGCGGCATATAGGCTCAATTGGGGATCATCTTAAAAACAGACACTTACATCTGGTGTGTCAGGTTACGGTACTAGCTTCTGGCCGTCAGCCCAGGAGCTCTTATAAGAATCTTGTCTTGTAAGCATATTACAACCTACATTATTAAAAGTGAGACATAAACACAGAAATACAAACAGCTAAATCCTCAACATAGGCTCTTCTCCATGCCACAGAGGAAACCAATATGTCTTTGGAGGTGATTAAGTCAATGTTATCGTCATGGTCACTGTCAGCGGAGTTGTGGAACAATCATGGCAAACTGATTGTTTTCAAATGTGTTTGTTGTAGTTTTATTTGAACTCCGTTCTAACAAATGCACCAAAGTCATCATCAGTATCAGTCAACAGTTATTACCTTCACAAGGATTTAAGATGCTTTTATAGCTCAGCAACAGGAAATGTATTTTGCATACTGTAAATTACTCTAAAAAATCATAAAATAACTGAATAAGCTGAAGATATTGTTAATGCTTTGAGTTTCATTTTTCCTCAGTGTTACATTTTTTTTGTACTTGAGAGTCACTCTTAATTAAGGCATGCAGGCCTATTGTTAAATAATGTACTGTATAGTATATCCCATGACAAATATTACTTAAATATAGATTCATATCATGTTGTATATTCTAGTCTAGAAGCTAACAAGACTGAAGCTAAGGCTACATAAGGGTATATATCTAAAGCATGTGATTCCAGGTTGTTAGAAGCCTGATAACGACCTGTTTATTTGAATCAGGTGCTTTGGAGCAGGGAGAGATCTAATACATGCAGGGTGCAGCCCTCCAGGACCGGAGTTGAACAGCCCTGCTCTACAGTATCACTACTGTAAGCCCATCTGACTGGACTCTAGCTCTCCAGGACCGGAGTTGAATAGCCCTGCAGTAGAGTAACGTGGGGCATAATAAGGTTTGTGTGATGAAGACACAAACAACCAGATATTGTAATTTGTATTTCATTAGATGCTGTTCTGTTAAGATGAATATACAATAATGTCAAATTTGTCTGTGAGTCTGTTTCCTTCAGTGTAAACCCTAATTTTAAAGACTTACTACATGCAGTACATTACATTTAGCTTACCATATATATACATACTGTGTATATATATATATATGTGTGTGTGTGTGTGTGTGTGGGTACGTACACGATGACATTACAAGTTCTTCAAGAGAAATGGTCACATAAAATGTTATGTTTTAGAGGTGGTAATTTAATTGTTTTATTTGTATAGCAGGGGTGCCCAACCCTGGTCCTAGATAGCTACTGCCCTGCATGTTTTAGATGTCTCCCTGCTCCAACACAGCTGGTTCTAATGAATGCATGATCAGTCTTTGCAGAAGCCTGATAACGACCCATTCATTTGAGTCAGATGTGTTAGATGCATAGTAAAATAGACAACGATATTCGAGTACTATTCGAATTCAAGGACTAAGTTTGTAAGGAAAATTAGAAACCCGAGAAACCGATGAGAAAATGTTTAAAAAATACTAATGTAATCTGTTTTTGGATAGGTGCAGTCAAAATAGCCTTGACTCATAAGGACAGGTGGCCTGATTCACAGATGTATTAAAAAGAAACGCCTGGTTTGACTAAGATAAAAGGCCAAAAATATGCTGTTTATCCGTTATGTAAAAAATCTGCCAACAAGGGATTCCACAAAATCTGACATCTGGACACTTTTTCCTGTCATTAAAAGTCTGAGTCTTTTAGGACTATATGTGCTGTTCCACCAGTTAATTTGAAGAGGTGCTGTCCAAATTGAATCAATGGCGCTGACATTGCTTGGATTTAAACATTGTATTGTTCTTTATTCAAAGGTTTATCGCAGGGAATTGATTCTAACAATTACATTTGCATCATGTACGCAATAGGACTGGAATGAAACCGTTATTGTGCTTAGGCACAGCCTCTCTATGCTTTAATGTTGGGTAAGATGTCAGTCCAGAAGTGCACATAGCGCAGCCTCATCTTCTGCCTGACGTAGTTCTTGTCCATCTTGGAGTTGATCTCCAGGTACTGGTGTCCGGTGGTGGTGAACCGAGGCCAGGTTACGGGCACGTTCAGCCCCCCTTTGTTGGGGTCTCTGAACAATAGAAATAAGGATTATTCAAGAACTTGACAAAAATGTGTCTTGTAATGAAGAAAATTGTCCCTGTCCATTTGTAGGCACAATACTATTGTTTAAAACTGTGGTAAGACTTTGGAACAGCAGTATTCTTTGCTAAAGAAAATACAATATTGGCATTGATGTCATGGAGCAATACTCTCTAACTCTTCCCCTCTCCTAATCAGTGATTGGAGTGCTGGAGAGAATATAATCAGCACTCAAAATGGAGAGCACACAGATAACACACAATAGAAATGTGAATAGGGGGTGAATACACCCAAAGGGTGAATGGGTGTCATGTGAATTGATTGACATGGAACCCCAATTTAGTAAAGCTTTATATAAAGTGTAACAGCACCCCAGCTCTGAGCTTGACTCCACCCATTGAGTGAGGGGAGGGGCTGAGAGGGGGACTCCATTAAAATCAATTGATTTTGATGATGCACGAGCGTGCCAAGTGTACCAGCCAATTCCAAAGGTGATTTTTAACTGCTATAGCCATTTTCAGACCATAAAATACTGATTTCTTTAAAAAAAAAAACTAAAATTCTCTCATTATTAATACCAGTATTTGTATGTGTCTCATCACAGTGCAGTCTTATTTAGTTTACAGCTCAAAAACACAATTTAGGGTGCAGTTACAATTTCAAGAAAAGAGTCCATCTTTCTCACTTTACTTGGCAATGGACTGGTTATTGATCAGACTGCATGCTAAGGCCCCGATCCCACCGAGACACACGTCGCCAAAGGAAACACCATACCGTGCCGTACCATAGGAAAACAATGGTTTTGCTAGCGGTGTGATCGAGCCCTGATGTTTGTAAAAGGCTCGGTCAAATCTGGGTGTTGTGCATCTGAAATAATGTCACACCCGGTTTTGGCGAAGTTGGTCCAGTAGGCAATCATGTATCGGGAGACGTCCCGGTGCCAGGGCCAGTAGCCCAGGGGTGTGGACAAAGGCTTCCCAAACATGTACTGCAGGTCGTCAGCATGATCAGCCCCCATCCAGCTTGGGTAGGGGCGACCTATGCCCCCCATACGGTTGGGCTGAGAGAACAGGTAAGAGTAGGTGCGGCCAGATCTTTGGAAGGACAATGGGAGATTTGGCATGTTAAAGCCATGATGACACTAATGATATGTTGAAGTTTGTATGACACATACATAATACTTACATGTATTATTTATACTCCAATACATTATATTCATCATAATCTTGAACCAAAGCAATATATTTCAACAAACATGCATACATACAGTATATTTTAACTGCTTCTCAAACTAAAAATATATTCGATTGTCATCTATGCCAGATTTGACGATTCTAAAAGGGTGGACAGCAAATACAAAGCACCATAGTGGTTCACCATCTGTAATTAATATAGATATGCACATTTACAGATTGAGAGAAAGCACAATAGTAATTCTGAACTTACGAGGCATTTTGAGCGTGAAGGTACAGTGCAGCCTGGGTTGGCACTAGAAAGATGTAGTCTGTTCCGATCTCTATAATGGTTTTCTTAATGGTCTCCTGGCTGGGACTGGAGCCCCACGGTGAGGTGTATGTCGACAAGGCATTTTGTAACCCAGCCTTTCCTTTTTCCTTGGTATAAGCCCCAAGGAGCCTCCTCACGTCCTCTCTGCAATAAGCAACGAGTATAACACGGCAAGTTAGCCGTCACCACGGATACGAGCAGGGTTGGGAAGTAACTGATTACATGTAATCAGTTACTTGTAATCTGAATAAAAAATCTGATTTAAAAAACAGTAACTGTAATCCATTACAATTACCAGATAAAATAATGGAATCAGATTACATGTATTTTTTAAAAATTAGATAATTACTTCTAGGACTACTTTCAAACATAAAAGGGAAGTTTGCAGAAGAAAAATGCATAAAACAATTGAATCTACTCATTTTAACCTTTCATTAAATGTATCAATAATTGAAATAAAGTCCTACTTTAATATGATCCCCTGCGCAACATATACGGTCACAAAAACAGAAATATTTGGTGTGCCAATGGAGTCAATTGCTTTGGATGGCATTTCAAAGAACAGTGTTTACGTGTAAAGTAATCAGATTATGTTAATACATTTAGGTAATCCAAAAATTACGTTACTGATTATAATTTTTGCTAACTAGTAACTGTAACGGATTACATTTAAAAAGTAACCTACCAAACCCTGGTTACGAGACACAACTACCCATGCCTTGCAGTGTCCATGACATGACATGTCCGTTAGCCTTGCAACCACATCACTTCCTGCTCCACATTTCCTGCCACTGTACTATCCAGTACAGAGACGCTAATACCAAAACATCCAATGGCTGTTACGTCATGGTGGTGTTATGGGGGCGTTGTAAGATTTCAATGCAATTATAATGCAGCATTATACAGTATGATGGACCCAATTTAAAGGCAGTAGGCCTGTATAGTATTTTACTATTGCAACATGTTAAAATTAATTAAGCAACAAGCTACATGCGACTTAAAGGGTTATGAAGGGTTATGAAGTACACTATACTCCTCTCTGGTGGTAAGAGTGGTAAGAGTTTCATTCATGGCTGCAAATATATAGTGATTTCAAATCGGATCCATCTTTTTGAAACACCATATATACTGTATATGCAGGCACATAAAACATTAAGAGACCACTGCACATTCATTACACAAATGTAATTGTATAAATATACTGTAAACATTTACATTCAAATCTAAAATATTTATACAGTGTATATATATATATATTTTTTATTTATTTTTTTTTTATTTATTTATTTATTTTTTATTATTTTATATTTATGTTATATTTTGGTTTATGTTTTTTTAAACATTTACAGTAAATTTATACTATTACATTTGAAATTCGATTTGAAATCACTATTTATTATTTGCAACCACAAATTGCACAAGTATACAAAAAAAAATATATACATACTGTATAAACATACAAACTGACTAATACGTTATTAAGTGACTAGATCTCACACAGGGGTGTCTATTAGTGGTGAGTTGACTGATGGGACATCTAAACTGGTGAAGAGATGTCCGTCCATGTCGTTGACACCAGCGATGTAGTCGATGTCGGCTGCATTGTGGAACAAGTTTTCCGGCTTATCAGGGAGGAAGTCTCCATCGATTACAACGGACAGGACGAGATTGTCCACCAGCGGGTCTGATGGAGACAGACATAATCACAAATAGGGTCAGTAGCCCAGGTACATTCGAACACGAGTCATTTTAAAACTTAATAACATTTTAATAAACAAAAATTAACATGAATACCTAATCTAAGAAACTGTATGTATATATATATATATATATATATATATATATATATATATATATATATATAAAACACAACAAAATATATATAATAAAAACCATAATACATATTTCTTTACACGAAAGGAGTGGAAATCATACATAATCAAATGTACTGTACAGTATGTGACTAGAGGATACAACTGTAGATTGTATACTGACATTTATTAAATATAAACATATAGATACATAATGCATTGTACAAAATAAATTACTAAAAAACTGCATTCATTACAGTAGCCGCTTATGATTTTGATGTTAGCCACCTCCGATCATCAGTTAAAGTCTGAGAGAAGGGTCCGTGACTTTGCAGCCAACCGAAATTCGTTTTGAAATAAAAAAAACAATCACAATTACCGTTAATAAATAGGAAAGTAAAAAAACGTAAAAACGACTTGTTTTGTTTTTTGTTTAAATAAATGAAAAATCAACCTATTATCTGAGTTCTGTAAATGTTCTTATGAATGAAAATTGGTTGGCCGCAAAATACAAAGACTGAGAAGGACCTACGGTCAGCTGAGCTGGACAAACTGAGTGTTCCAGCCATGGTGAGGGCGACAGGGTCCGTCATCTTCAAACAGGCTGCCATTCTCTCATCAGTGGGGCAGCTGACCTTCAGAGCAACCTGGAGATGGAAGATAAGGCAACAAGTTAGCTAATAGCCATGTCACATACACGGGAGACGTAATATGAAATAGACATTATTCCCTTGACATACCTCTTCTGCAAACCTGCGTGGGGTCTTGTTGATTGCCCAAGGGCACAAGGCAACCCCGCTCTGGGAGATGGCTCTCTTAATCAGTCCTTTGTTATGCGGGGTAAGAGTCTGTTTTCGGAGATGGAGATGGAAATCTCACATCAGTGTGTGTCATACTCTCTCTCGCTCTCTCTCTCTCTCTCTCTCTCTCTCTCTCTCTCTCTCTCTCTCTCTCTCTCTCTCAGGCATGACACGTGCAGTGATCTTATATGTGATAAAGTATGCCGTACCTGGAAGTTGACACTGGCGGCACCAGCAGACTCGCCGAAGACGGTGAGGTTGTTGGGGTCGCCTCCAAACGCACGGATGTTTCTGTAAACCCAGGCGATGGCAGCTTGCTGGTCCCACAGTCCAAAGTTTCCTGTCAGCAACCAAACACAACAACAATGTGCAACAATCCTTTTATTAAAGATGGATGGACAGATGGATGGATAGATGAATGGATGGATGGATAGACAAACGGATGGATGGACAACTAGAAGGACACCTACCAGGGATGTCAGAATCTCCAGTGCTGAGGAAACCCAGGGTTCCCACGCGGTACCCCAAAGTCACAACAATAACATCGCCTCTGTCCGCCAATTCCTGTCCGCTGTAGAGGTAATTATCCATGAAGTTGGCGCCCATAGAGCCTCCGAGCAGAAACCCTCCGCCGTAGATCCACACCATGACCGGTAGATTGGTGGAAACTACGCAGAACCACAGTGAAACCAGAGCATACAGCATGAAAAGCATAGTTTTGCAGCGTTAAGTCGTCTGCATTGAGGATTTTATTTCTGAGTTCAACATCTGTCTTGACCTTGGCGACCATGTGGAACCCAGATGTTGAGGTACAGGCAGTCCTCGCTACCGCGGGTGTCAGTCATGAGTAGGTTCAGCTGAAGACACCTTCTCCTGTATTCAGTGGCCTTCAGAACACCTAAAAACATACCAAAGCCAAAAGCTATTTTTTAAGCACAAATTATACCAAATGCAACCCTCAAAATGTCTTCAGTAATCTGATATGTGGGTGGACTGGAGTGCATAATAGACTATTGACTATTGATTTAGAACTATTTATTCAGGAGTTAAATATGCAGACAGAATTGCTTGCTCATTGGAAGGTCTACCCACCGTCCCAGCCAGGGTGTCGCTTGGGTTTCTCAAACCGTCCAGGAATATCACCGAAGGGAACTCCCTTAAAGATGTCCATGTGCCGAAAGAGTCCAAGACGAATGTTTTTTCCCTGCACCATCCCTCCCTCGGTGTACACCACACCTAGCTACAGTACAAGTGGAAACATTACTTAAGTTTCATGTAACGGTTTAACGTCTTAAACCTATCCATTACTTATATATCTGAATTGTATCATTGATTGAAATTATCTGCTATTCAAGATGTATGAGAGACGATTGTCTGATTTGACCTCTCCTGTAAGTGACCTGCTGCATATTACCATCTTGAATGCATTTTGTGGCTAGTATTATACAATAGTAATATATAAGGTATAGTCTAATTTCATAATTTGCCCCATATTATACAGTATGCAAAATAGAGCTACTGCGGATGCCGCTGACTAAATGAAAAACTCACAGAAGCCGCAGAGACTGTCTCCAAAAGGACGACAGCCACAGCCGCCACAAGACCCAGTACGCCCATGTTAACTGAACGGGTCTAAGATTATTCCCCACAGGTCTTTTATACAGGAGACCCCACCCATGCACAACACCTGACCAGGGTTCTAGACCTTTCTTTTTTTGGCATTACTTAATGTCACTGCATTTCACTATATGCTACAAGTCAGAGATATAATCAAAGACAATTAAACTGGGTTTCTGCAATCTTGCAATCTATATCATTATTGTGCACATCTAACACAATTTAACAGCTTATTAATAACTGCAAGTGTCCGATATACTCTAGAATATTGCTCTACTTAAATGTGTATCTTGTTGCTTTATCTTATTTCAGGCTTAACGCATAACAATTACATTAATAAAATACTTGCTCATAGAGTACACTTGGCTGACGCAAGGCAATTGATAAAAAATATATATACAGTACCATTTCCAAAAAAAAGTAGATGTTAAATACGTTTTTTAAAGAACATGTAAAAGCCTATATGAAATTAAAGCTATTTTATAGTGGAATGAGCAAAATGGTTCTAGCTCTTATTAAATACAATATATATTTTAAAGGAAAAATTAAAGAATATTTTTTTAACGTTGCAGGTGATATATTTCATAAAACAATTGATTCAAACTTAATTCAAAACATAATCGATGTCTAATCTTACTTTAGAAGCAATTACATCAAGAATAACATGTATATTCAACTTCAGATGTCTTATTTGATCCTTTCAACCAGACTATAGGCAACATACTGTACTGTTCTATTTTGTAAGTTGCATAAGTAAGCAAACATCTGCCAAGGTTATACAGCTGCCAATGTGGAATTAAAATCACACGCTGCCATAACCCCATTATCAATGAATTGAATCAACTGAAAACAGTATGTGTATTATTGAAGTACAAAGCCCACAGGGGGCTGACTTACTGATGTCTCAGAGACTGTTCCCAGTAAAAGGTCAATAAAAACGAATATTCCGAGTGTCTTCATCACTGCAGCCAAACAGCGTAAAGATTCCATAGGCTTTTATACAGATTACCCCTCCCATATTCTTAACTGAAGGCAATATACCCCTCCCTTAACATGCATATGGAGGATATATGTTGTTTTTCACCAAATTTTCTGTTCCTGTGCCTGTATATTATTTATATACTATAATATTATACTAACACTATATAACACTAGAACTAATGGAATTGTAAGTACTGCTAGAATGGCCTTAAGCAGTAATTTTGACTGCTCAAACTTATTTATTCTAAGAATAAATGGACCTGTAATGTTAGGATAGGTAATAATAAACATCAGTGCATTACATTTTAATTCTAATGAACGTAAAACTTTCATTAGAACACAATGAATGTCAAAACATTCATTCATTTTGGAGCATATACAGTAGGCCTAAGGCCTATACTGTCATTTGGACCATCACAGGAAAATAACATGAAAATGTAGGAAACTCAACAAAAATGAATGTCCTGATGTTTATTATTACGTATTCTAACATTAAAGGTACATTTATATTGAGAATATATATGCAAATGCTGTTTAAGTGGTAAAAATTACCACTTATTGCCATAGGTAAAAATACTCAACTATTTTGTTTTGTTATTTTTTATAAAATAACAATGTTAAAATAAAGTATATACAATTTTGGGAAATGTCAGGGTCCTACAGCTACATGGGATTTATTTCAACATAGCTATTACATTACAACTTTTTAAAAAGGTCAAAATGACCGCCATGGCAGTGTGTTAATAGTATAATAATAAGTTGGTTCTTTGTTTATATGTTTTAAACCAATAAGCCACGCCGAACAGTAATTGATTTAGCCTATCAATGCTAATGCAAACGCTTTTAATAAAACAAATAATGACACAGCACTGAACATTAGTGGAAGTATAATTTGAATAGCGCAATAATGCAATAAACACCTACTGAAGCAACTCTGTCAATGTCAAGTGTTTGATTTGTGTAATGTTGTCCAACTCGCCCTAAAAACACCAAGCTTGCTTGACACAACTGGAGATGCATTCCTTCAGAAGAGTTTAAACCCAAAAGTACAACACACTGTCGCTCACTAACTCAGTGCTGCTCTCTGCTGAGAAGATCTGAGAGAAATCAAATTGGCCTACATATGCTTTATTTTAACACTTTAACGCAGTCAACTGACAACAGTTTATGTATAAATGTACAACATTTTATTTACAGTTCAACATTAAAAGTAATGTAGTTAGAAAACATTTTACAACAAGGCTTATTAAAACAAACTTATTTCAGCATAACAGATCTGTTCATTTTTACATGTAGTCCAACATCTCAGTCTCCATCTCATTTTCACTTCCCTCAGATGGCTGGAATTCATCCTCATCATCTTCGTCGTCGTCATCTTCCTCCTCTTCATCATTTAGGTTCATATTTTGTCTTCGACAGCGCCTGCGTCTCACTGGGTTTTCAGGAAGTGCTGAAAGGTAAGAAAACATGAGTTTTACAACCAGTTTAAGGCTCACTGAAGCAGACAGGTATAACTTGACTGATTAGACAATACGGTTTAAGCCCTCTACGTGTTGACGTGTACAAACCAACCTAATTCAACATGAAAACACACAAAAAATACATTTAACACACAAATTTGGTCTTGATTGTGCAAATGCATGTATTTCTCTTACATGCATTACATATTTCTGTTAAATAAAATATATTTATATAATATAATTTTAGAAATATTCCAAGAGACAGCATATTCCATTTGGTATATTTTGGTTTGCACTTTTATCTTATGAACACACATAAGAAATACATAAAATTGTGAGAAACATGGCATATACGTAACAAACCACGACAACAAACCATAAAATAAAAATATGATAGTAACATCCACTATTACAAACAAGTCACAGTGAGTTCTTATAAAATAATACATTGTTAATGTCAATGCAAATATAAAATTAAAAACAAATTGAACAGAAAAGTAAAATACAAAACAAGGAAAAAGAAAAATGCTTAATTAAAATGAATCCGCTGTCAATAATGATTCAGCAGGTACCAACAGTGATTCCCACTACACCTTACAGTGGGAATACTGTAAATCATATCTGGCTGTCCTGGTTAGTTATTGTATTAATAGTCTTTTAACGT
The DNA here is from genome assembly GCA_026546735.1 of Forbesichthys agassizii. Taxonomy (NCBI): domain Eukaryota; kingdom Metazoa; phylum Chordata; class Actinopteri; order Percopsiformes; family Amblyopsidae; genus Forbesichthys; species Forbesichthys agassizii. The sequence goes on from JAODLL010003689.1 coordinate 30,626, forward strand.
GGATTTGCTCTTGTGTTTAACTGTGAATAACCAAACCTTATACATGGCAGAATGTGCCTTACTTGGTCTCAAAGTGCGCATGTGTTTCTTAATCATGGCTGATATGATGTCTCTGAGCTCGTCAGTGGTGCGGGGCAGACACCAGCCATCCCTCTCGTCGCAATGCTTCTCTTCCCCGTCATTGCGATGGATCACTTTCTGTATACTAGACACAGAATGATTGGGTTATATGCACACACTGTACACTGGAGGGAACCAAAACACTTTATTATTTAATCCTATTAGGTATTCAGCACATTTTAGACCTGAGCACAATTAGTATTCCATCTCAATTTACCATTAAACCACGTATTTTTGAAAGGAACTATACTCTACTTTCACACAAAGACGCACCATAGCGCTGCGTAAATGTGAAAAACGGTATTGGACTATGCAGCAGGAATTGTTTTTGTCGTTTTCAGGTACTCTTTATTGACCATTGACCTCGCCAGTCGTACATCATTACGCCCATATATGGACTTCTGGGTCTACGCGTTTTCCCCCATTAGAAAAATGAATGGCGTTTTCGATTTTCTTCCCTACTAGTCTGTGATTAAGTCATACTTGCCGGTTTTGTCAAAGGCACATATTCCCACTGGAAACTATTGGTGTTTCCATATTTCGAGACCGCTGAGAATAGTCCAAATAAGCATTTTGTTATTGCTCCAGGGCATTTAAAACACATCACCCGTTGCAGATCACTCGAGGGACCATGACGTTACCATAGCGACGCACATTAGTAAGAGCGCAGCTATGTCTGTCTGTGTGAACTGTGAACCGTGACGCGACTGGCGAGGTCTATAATTGTAAACGCTGTAATGCAATGTTGCCGTCATACCTTTCCACCTCTAAATCGCAGAGCTGGTAAAACATCTGTCTGTGAGGGGGCAGCATGTCCTCCCTGAAGATGTAGGAGGACTCCTAGAGAGAACGTTTCAGGAGTACCGTGAACAAGTACTTATACTTTACCAGAAAGTACTCGGTCTGGCATTATGCGAAAGTCAAAGTCTGACTATGCACTACATGAAGAGGACTCATCCTTAACGCTCTGCTAGAGAGACTATTATAGCCATCAATCAATGTGTCCTGCGCTCAAGTAGGTTGGACTTCATACATTCTGCTGTACTTGATTTAACTGACGTACGGCTTAAACAACAATGGTCGGCATCCGTCACTGACCTTCAGCTGATATCGGATGCTGACTGGCTGTCTACTGATGCTTGGGCCTTCCTGAGATGGAAGTTCACTCACAGAAGCTGCCTGTGGAACTGGAAAGCAAAACATGTCCAGGTGCTCGACCACCAGTGTTGGGCAGTAACTAGTTAACAGTTACTAGTAATATTACTAGTAATACTATTACTTTTTTCAGTAACTAGTAGTGTAACTAATTACTATTTCCAAGACAGTAGTAATATTAATATTACTTAAGAACGTGATATCTGGTCCTAGTAAACTTAGGGTAGGCCAGAGCCATGTAAAGAGAGAGTTGCGTCATCTCTGTTCATGCCAACGGACCGTTTTTTTCACAGCAGCGGAGCCTCAAAATAGTTCCCGGAAGTTAGCCTAAATACTAAAAGTACCATATAAATTATATTTTAAATGATAATCGGTGCATTTGTTGACTACTAATTACCAAAAAATGAAGTTATATGTCTGTTTTGATGTACCAATTTGAATATATATATATTCAAATCGCCCACCAAGCACTTGCTGGAACTATTTTGCCAAAGGTTTTGCCTCTCGATGAAACGTGACAATTTTGAACTTCCATTGGCATAACTCTGTTATTTCAATGGCTCTGGGGTAGGCTAATTGAACCAGCCTGTCAATCATTTGGTTTGAGAGGCTGCAATGTTTTCACTTTGGCTGATTTTTGACTCCTACGGTTAATTGTTGTCCAATAAAGAGGATTCAATTCTAAAATGAGCTGGCTACACTGGTTGTCATTTTTTGGAACGGTTGAGACAGGGTAGTGATTGTGAAAACAATATAGTAATGCAACTATTAATGTAACTAATTACTTTTAATACCCAGTAATAAGTAATAGAAGGCGTAACTAGTAATTTATTACAATTCCTGAGTAACTTGCCCAACACTCGACCATTTATACTATATTTAAAATGGATTTTTAGTTGAGGCCTAATTTTCAACTGCTCATCATCAACTATCATTTGTGATTAGGCATTTTGATGTCTAATTCATGTGCATTCTATCTCATGTCAGTTTTATTGAACCAGACGGTCAAACACTCGTGCTTCTGCTTCTCCCCTGTCACTAACCTGCTTTATTTATAGTGGTAGGCAGACTGTAGACCATCGAGCTCCTCTTGGCCTTCACTGGCATGTCACTCATAGAATATCCTGGGGACATTTTAAAAACAAAAAAAAGAAAATAATAATTTAATTAAATGAAATAAATAATGTATCTGCTACTGTTTCATGGCAATATTTCTATATAATGCAGGGAGTCTGTTATGCATTGTTAAGCTACTGTATAACAAAAAGTGTTTCTCAAGTTATTCTTGAGAACGCTTGCCAAGTTTGAGCTCAAATCAAAAGTGTCTCACATTGAAACGCACTGTGAAGCCTAGCGTAGCTTTGTTGTTGAGAGCGGTCTGCACCACTTTGTTTATCTTCCCATTTACAGATCCTGGGATTCTTTCTATGCACAGAACGGTAAGGGCGAAATGTGAGGAGATTTTTTTTTTTTTTTTGACTAAATGTGTATTAGCTTACAATTAGCTTCCAACAGCTGACTACACTTGTAACTATCCCAGAGTTATAGATGTACAAGCCCTTACCGTGCTTGGTACTGTACCGAAGCCGGAAGTCTAGCATCTGGTATTTCTTGGCTTCTGGGTGCTGACGAGGATCATAGCCCAACCTGACCCACAGACTTCTCCAGGGCCCTGTCACCTAGACAGAGCAAGACCATGTCAGCATATGCAGCTGCAACCCATGTTAGGCCTGCCAACTTGGCTGCTAATGTACAACTGTACAATCATCAGTCTTCAGTTACTAGCTTTCGTTTGCCAAGACACTAAGTCTACTTTAAGTAAGATGGATAAGGCGCTAAAATGTTTTAATTTAATAATAAAGTACACACAAATATATGATTTCTGCTTATGTTATTGACACAACTGACACAACGTGCACTGTATCTTTTAGACGAGAGAGGTTACTTTCATTCAGCTCACCATATAGTAGGCAAACACAGGCAGTAGCAGTTTTAGCTTTTCGGGGTGGACATCTATATTGGCCTTGACTCCGTTTCGTGACCAGATGGGCCGGCTCTCAAACATCTAGGCACAAAATGTTTGTTTTGAGATAAGAGACACAAGAATATTTGTTTTTCTGAGCATGACATTATATAACATTTTTATACAAGCTCTGTGTCAAGGGGGGACGAAGAAAACACTAATGTTTGCTTTAGGCGAGCAGTGTGCCAATGGAAAGTGCAGACAATTAACACATGGCCATACATGACAAAGCAAGAAATAACAGGCGTGAGTTAATATCACACAGAAACCAATATCAATATCACACAGAAACAAAACACACAATGTTTACTGGTAATACATATTATGCAATTGAACAAGTATTTCAGGACAGCGCATTTTTTTTTTTTTTAATAAAGTATAGCAGAATTATTGTTAAGGGTCTAATAACCATGAAGTAGTAATTTGAAAAGGTTTGAGAATATTTTTTTTTTTTAGCAATATAGTATCATAAGTAATACATGCAAATTTAGGAGAATTTGCAAAATACAGGTGTTTTTCCATAGCCAGTAGGGGTGCACAATATATCGATACAGTATCGTTATCGCAATATCACGTTGCGCAATATCATATCGAAAATGTTGCAATATTCAGTTTATTTTGTGGAGAG
>JAODLL010003691.1:0-11586 GCA_026546735.1 Forbesichthys agassizii
TTGTTAATGTATTAACTTGCATGTATTATTTTTAGATAGAGGAGGTATAGGTATAAACTGTAGCGCTTCATAAAGCACCATGACTGCCTCAGTCTGCTGCTGAATGCTTCCCTGTGTTTTTGCTCGGCCAGTGTGTCAAGTCGGGTGGCGGTTAGGATTGTCCATAGCGGCCAAGGTTGGCTACACCACTGACTGCAAGCACGGTTACAGTGCCAGTAGTTATAGTTTCTTTAGAGAGGTTCCTGCAGTGGAGACTCTCGGGGCTGTTGTTCGCCTGTTGTTATCTCCCATGGCGCTCTACTTCTCCAGCTATTTGTCACGTGTGCTGTCCAGATGCACGGCGAAGACGGGCGAGACGGAGAGCAGAGATGGATGCCCCGGTCCCCACTAGCGAAAGGCTGCTAATATATCTCTAACTGGAGGCGCCGGCACACGCCAGACTAGCGCCGAGCTTCTCATACGGACGGCCGAACCCCGGGGGGACAAGACGAGCCCTGACGGCCCCCTCTAAATCCTCCCCCGAGCCATATATTTCCCAGAACCTTGGCTGTTGATTTGCGGCGCGCGCGGCTACAGCGTCCCATCACAGCTCTTTGTCTAATTGCATGCCGTGCTGGGCCTAAAGAAAGCATGGAACCTGGCCACCTTTCCCTCTCTGTTAATGGGAGGTAATGGGCTGGCTGTGTGGCTGGTGCAAGGCAGAGATGATGCCTGCATTATCCCACAATCCATGCTAGTGCCAAATGCTAGAACAATCCACGGCCAGGTCTCGCGGCCTGCGCCGAGTGTGTTTATGTACAGTGCAGTGCCGCCTATTGTCTCTGACTTCTCCCTGGCCCTGCCACACTCCTGCACAGCCCATCTCCCCATTATTTCCCTCCCTCGCTGTGTTCCTCTCTGTCTGCTTGTTCCCTGCTTCCTCTCACAGGCCCTTCCATCATTTCCCTCTGTTTCTTTTTCCGTGCCTTTCATCATGGGCGTGTTGTGAGACTCGTTCACGGCGGCAGCACGGTGCTGATTTAATGTGTGACGCAGCCACATAAAGTCCTTGTATTCTGTCATGCTGAGCGTGAAGCCAAAGCCCTCTGTTTCAAGCTCCTGTCCACCGCTGCCACCCGATTCTATTACGATCACGACCGATACAGCCAACGGGGTCAGACGGCAGGTGCCTAAATGGGGGAGACAGTGAGCAGGGAGGGGGGAGGTGGAGATATACAGGGCCTGTTATCTGTTTGTCTGGTCCTACTGTCACCTCACGCTCTACTGCCATAGATAACACGTCTGGTGGACTGGTATGTAAGGCTTGTGGGCCTTTTGTCTCCTGGCAGACCCGTGCAGAGACACAGAGAACAGCCTGAACGTGATATGTCGGGTGGAAGCCCACACCCGCCTGCCCCTTGTGGTGGCCCTGACAGAGGCTTGTCCCACGGGAGGGGAGCCGCTGTGCGCCAGCGACGGCCAGACCTACACCAGCGAGTGTGCCATGACCCGCACCGCCATGCAGAAGGGAATCAAGCTGGCCAAGATTCACACGGGCCGCTGCAAGAAGCTAGGTAACTCCCCGTCTGAGCCATTGGCTGATGTAACATCTTATTAACGTCATTATTAAAGGGATAGTTTGCCATTTCCGGTGGGTTTTATCAGTGTGTGTGCTTTCATTTTTTAGCCTTAACTGTAAAGTAGGGATACAGTATAGAAAATAGTTTTATAGCGATTGGAGGTAAATCTCCAATATTTCAGCCCAGTACAGGTGTAAATTATGTTTACAGTACACTATATCTGCAAATCCCCTGCTACTCCACTTCCATCATAAGTGGCACACCAAGTGCATTTATAGAATCAAACGCAATATACTGTATAATATATGTCATAATAAACCACTGAAATAAACCGTGGCACTCGATAAACATTGGTGGGTTCTTAGAGTGCATACTGTATTCAATGCTAGTGAGAACCTCAGCCAAGCTTGATAAGGGCCTGTGGGGCTGTCAACTGCATCCCTAGTCAACACAGAGCTGCCATCCTTTTCTGTGCATCTGATAGCCATCGAAGGGAATCCAATTTCCCTGTTGCGTAGCCAGCAGGGCCTAGCATAACCAGCATAGGGTTTACAGCAGTGAAGCCTCCAACTCCCCATCCACTCAAACACCATCAAGCCCCAAAGACAAGAATGGATCACCACTGGATGCCCTTTCGTGCAGACAACAATACAATGTGATGAAAGCTTTTGATACACACTGATAACTCCTGTCTGCTGCACTTGACAAGGCTGAGAAATGGAAGGTCCGAAATTGCATAAAAACCCCAGACCTTGTGTTTGTAATTGTGTTTTTAGAGAGTATGTGTTTTCAAGTGGAAGAGCAAGTCTTTTCTCGTTTCTTTCCTGTTTCCTCAACCGAAGGAGCCATTCAATTTGAAAGAGATATCCATGAAATTATATCAGACAGCACATTGCAAATGGCAGTTAATGAAAATGGTGGTTTGAACTGGTAACCACACATCTTTGTACCACCTTTACCCAGAACATGCAGCCATGTAGTTAAACGCAGCGCAAGCTGCATGTAAAGCAAAGAAAAGAAAGGACGTGAATTGCTTCACAAATGTAATCCACTGATAAAGAATGGAACAAATTCAAAGTTCACGCCTGGGGAACAGGCGGCTCAAACTGGGTCCCATCATTTCAGTTACAAATTTGCTATTGCACTACATTTCTATTCCTGTTTCTGTGTGTATCTAATCCTATTCACAGAACTGTAAACCCTCTATGAATAACAAAATAAATAGGATAGCATCAGAATCAGACTATGACCAAATTCATTCCAGTGTAGAAAAACCATTTAAATGTTAGCTGAAACCTTCACACAAACTGTTGTGGTTAGGATCCTGATTTTCATCCATCCATCTTCATCCTCTTATCCAGTCGGGTCGCGGGGACAGCAGCTCCAGCAGCTGCTGGAGGATCATAATTTTATCATTTAATATTGCTGTTGCGCATTTTTTCTATTTATTAATAAAGTGCATATCTAATATTTTTATAGTAATTGCACCAATTAAATAAAATAGTTATTGATTGTTGTGTCTTGTTGCTGTTGCCTCCATCCAGAACAGAACAATGTGTGGCTCGCATGCAGTCTTGGCACTATATTTAGTCAAAATGACATCACACAATTTCAGCAATAGGATCTCTTAACTGATCCACCCTAGATCCTTAGAATTGAGATGGTAACCCCAATAACAAGGTAGTTTCCAGAGGTCTTAATGAATTTATCTCAGCATGAAATTACCCTAGAGTCCAAGACATCTATTACAGTATGCATTATATTATGAATTAATACAATTCTCCACATCTGTTGTAAATCTCTCTTGCGTGTAGCGGCATCTAATGTTTCTCACACACTGTCCCCTACAGACACAAAGAACCACCATGCAACAATACTGCATGGCCCAGCTTGCAACACATTTGACTGGTAACAGTAAACATTTTGATTAACACAGGAGTTCTTCCAATTCAAACTCGCAGTCTCGCTTGGTTTTCACTGTTTAAACTTGAGCCATAAATCATTGGGCTGCAGATGGACAAATGAAGACTGAACGAGTTGCTGTTAGCAAAAAGACATATATTACAGTAACCAGTATACAGTATTGTAACAGTAAGGGACAACATTTAAAGGTATAGTCAGCTATTGCAAGCTAATATACCTTTTGTCAAATTCACCAAATATATACCTCGCTTTTCACTATCTTACAGTTCTATGTGTGCTGAGAAAAGAATCCGGTACTTCCACACAGCCACAGTAAATAGAATAATAAACATAGTGGTGAACACCGCTCACAACAACAAAGCGACAGTACTTTGCTTCACAATACATTTCAACGTGTGGGGCGGCGCTGTGGAGGGATATCGTTTTGTTTTGAGCTCAAAGTTAGCAAGCGTTCTCGAGAACTAACCCTGCCTTTAATTCAACACAATCACCTAACAAGAGAGCTAGGCCAACGCTCAGCCAACCTGTATATACCTGCATATTTGCATACCCATTACAGTGCCTATGAGCCAGCGTTAACACATATACCTCCACTTGCGCTCTGCCACAGAGGAGTGTCAAGAGGACTGCCCGTTCAACGCGGTGTGCCAGGTGGAGCGATCGGGCGTGCGGTGCTCCTGTGAGCCCATCCACTGCGACGGCACCTACAAGCCACTGTGCGGCAAGGACGGCCGCACCTATGGCAACGACTGTGAGCGGCGCAAGGCCGAGTGCCACGCCAAGGCTCAAATCCCCGTCAAGCAACACGGACCTTGTGGTGAGCGTGTGTGTGTGTGCGTGTATTAGAATGGTCTCTATGCTGTGTTGGTGCGTGCCTTTGCTTCTGTTCCCCCAGGGCTAGACAGGAACGTTGTGTTTCAAACGGTGACGTTCTTTGACGTGTGGGTGGGGGGAGGGGTCAAGGGTCAAACTGACAGGATGTTAATAGCGTTTTTTTTTTCTCCCATGCTCGCTTCTTGGTACCGTGCCGCCACTTCAACTTGTTCATCCGCCTGTCCATATCTTCAGCCCTCACCCGCTCACGCTGTCATACGTCATATGCCAAAACGCCTCACACACCCACACACAGTCATGTTCCATTCCATCTTCTCACTGTCTGGTTGGACCTCTTCTATGTGACAGCCTCCTCTGTCTCCTCTATTGTGGTTGTCCTCTGTATATAAAACCGTCTTCTTTCTTGTTGCAGTGCGTCAGTCTGTCTGTCTTTGTCCTGTCAGTGTGACCGTCTACAACGGGCTGTCTCCGGGCCGCCCCGCTGGCCGTGGAAGGGAGATGGGTTGGACGACTCCGGCCGAGTTTTGAGGGAGGGCTCGTGAACAAAATGATTTCCCAACCTCTTAGGGCGTGCTCTGAGTGGACCTGACGTGACAGTGGTCTAGTCCTGCCTTTCTGTCTGCCTGTCTGCCTGTCTGTCTGTCTGCCTGTCTGTCTGTCTGTCTGCTGTCTGTCTGCTTGTTATGCACTACCTACCTCTCTGTGTGTCTCCCTTGTTCCCATGCCCGGCCATTTGCTCCTGTGTATCTTCCTTGTGTACCTTATTAGCAACGACCAAAGGAGCCGTGAGGTAGGACACCCCCCCAGTCCCTATCCCCAACCTCAGCCACACACACACATTGTCCTGAGACCCCCCCTCCCCCTCCTCCAACCTCCCTCCCCCCCCCACTCCTCCCGTCGCATGATGGAATGCATGTGGACTCATTTGAACTACAAGCTAGTCTGCATTAGCACCTTTTGAACGTTAGCGGCCCTATACCGACTATAACACAGCAGTGCATCTCAGTACGTTTACAGTATGGATTCAAAAACATATAGACTGCTGAATAGTTTGTTTGTTTGTTTGTTTATACATGGACATTATATATTAATACACATTTCGCACAGTCACTGTGCGTACCCTTAAAATAGTTAATTGAAATATGTTTAAATCTCCTGTTTGGTGAGGGTATTTCCATAATAGTGTAAATAATGTCTGTGAAAAATGTACATTAGCGTACATTTCTATCCCTCTTGAATTGGAGAGAAGACTTCTTTATCTCAACACTTCAGGTCAGAAATAACACAACACTTTCCTGTACAGCACATATCCTGAGCTCTCCTTTTGATCTTGCATGGAGTTCAAAAGGATCATTCCTGCCATTCAATTTTTCCTTAGTGATAACTAATCTTAATGAACACATACTTCTGTTGTCTGTTGTTCAGATACAGTATATAAAGGATTCAGCAGAGTAGAACAATTTGGCATTGGTACACAGATCACAGATGTTAATGTGCTTCTCACTTCCATTCAGCATTTGGATGGCTGTTTTTCGATCATTAACCAAAACTCATTTAGCACACTAAATTACTCCAAGTTTTACAGAACAATGGAGTGATGAAACTGCTGGTATCTTTTGGTCTCTCTCTCTCTCTCTCTCTCTCTCTATATATATATATATATATATATATATATAGAGAGAGAGAGAGAGAGAGAGAGAGAGATCTTAACACTTTTACTCATTTATTCACACATGTATGCCAACGATGAGCACACTGCCATTCTGACTCACACATACACGCACACACACACACACACACCACCTCAAGGCTTTGTAGAAACGTCTGAAAAAGTTTGGAGACAAATAATAGGTTGATGCTACTGTCACTGGCTTCTCCCGCCTCTCTCTATTGAAGGAGAGTTACGTGGGCTTGGGCGGGGCAGGGGTGATTGATCGCCAAACCGGTCATCAAATGAATGAAATTCTCTACATCTGACAACTGTTGTAAATCTCTCTCGCGCGTGTAGCGGCATCTAATGTTTCTCACACACTGTCCCCTACAGACACAAAGAACCACCGTGCAACAATACTGCATGGCCCAGCTTGCAACACATTTGACTGGTAACAGTAAACATTTTGATTAAGACAGGAGTTCTCCCAATTCAAACCGGCAGCCTCGCTTGGTTTTGGCTGTTTAAACTTGAGCCATAAATCATTGGGCTGCAGATGGACAAATGAAGACTGAACGAGTTGCTGTTAGCAAAACTGTCTGGAGTGCTGGGAAATAAAAATGAATTAGAACTTGATGTGATGAGGAGATGACACAACAGATACTGTAACAGATTGAAACATGTTGTTGAGGATATTGAATCAACTTTGGCACATTGTTAAAAATACACACTGTCATGTTATTCTGGAATTATTAATAACAGAGAGCAGACACCGCGAGGTCAGTTGCTACTAGCTTCAAAATGCTAGTTACACACAAAAACATCTGTTTTAAAAGGAAACCTTTGATATTTTATCAGTGAAAGACCTGATCAGAAGCATGCAATATTGTTTTCACAGCTTTCACAGAGCTGTCTTTATGAAACAAAAACAGACACAGACATGAGAGCATGTGTGACTATGAATATGTGCCTGTCCCCTTAGGAGGCAAAAAAAAAAAACTTTTCAATGACAAAAAGCTCAGAAAAGCTGAAGCTTTAGAAACAAACAAAACAAAACCAATAAGGAACACAGCAAATGAATATCTGTCTGCTGAGGTGACATGGCTCTCAGGTAAATATTTTATCATCTACATATGTATTTCATGAGCATCTTTTTGCCTACGCTGCAATACAGCAGTGGTGATTAGACTCATAAACCTTCACTGCTGTTTTCTGTTTCTAATCAAGTTAATTAGTCAAAGCGCCATGGAAAACCGATTGACAACATGGCGGTTAATTTACTGTCGCCCCCTAGCTGTCATGGGAAGGACAGAACCATGATGGAGCCATTAACAAGCAAAGGGTATTCACAATGCATTCACAACATTCCAAAAGTTGTTTTTTCTGATTTGCTTGTATATTTTATTATGTGTACTGAAACCCTTTTTATGTAGTACAGTAGGAGTTAAAGTCTAGCAAAATTGTCAAGACGTAAGCAAATGTCCTTTTCTCAGAAACCTTGACACACATGACACATATTCCGGCTAAACATGTCTGGGAACGGTTTGCACCCATCTGTTGGCTTAACTGTGCCACATTTAAAGCAGGTTCCATGTAACAAGCTCTATCGGTATGAATATGCTGTTATTTGTTATTAGCTTGACACAAGGCCAGGGCGTCTGAGCTTAACTTTCATTAAAAACCTCAGAACATTGTCACCTTGCTTAAATACATCTCCTGCTTATAAATGTTTTATTCACAGTAAAAACTAATAGGAATTTTGCATAGCTGTACCAGCCTCCGTCTCTTTTTAATACAGGCTTATTAATTTTGAACATTTTACTTCCACTAAGTGCATTATATTTTTTAACTATCGCTGACTTTGAGTCAAAACAATGGCAAGCTAGCTACTGTAATGCTGATTTGCATCTCCCCATTGCAGCTTAAAAGTCTCATTGCATTAGCAGACATCTACCCAAAGCTGCCTTTGTGTCTACAATTCCTAATACTGTGTTGCTAAATCTAGGATAGACATATTAACTGATAGACAAACCAAGTTCTCCTCTGCTATACTTTCTACAGTCATCCTGAAAATTATAATTACCATTTGTAACTCTTTTTAATTTCTTACTTTTACCATAGCAAACTAATATCATTACAAAATTACAAATCATTAAAATATTGTCTGTTGGGCCACAATGTTACATGCTTTTGAGATAAGCTGCAAATATGGTTTAACATGAAAGAATAATTATAACAAATAACTAATGTAACCATGACATGCTTGTATAACGAAAACAACAATCTCTGTTTATACAACCTTACCAACCCTTTCCATTACCTCCTGTTGGTCCCTTAGAACCCGATCTGCAGACCAGTTGTCTGTGATAAGCAGGGTAGTGTTTGTTGCATCACAACACATACGTGTTAGATACTGTAAAGGTCCAACCTTTATGATTTTGTTTTGCCAGAACGTGCTTTTCATTTTGAATGAGATGCTGTTTATTTCGGAGGTGCGGTGCCTCTCCTGTCTGTGGTCAGTGCTCAGTTTTAACCAGATATAGCCAACGGCAATGCTTTTTTCTCTATGATATCATCGCCTCCATGCTCCACCTCCTCTAATGCGCTACATAAATGTTTTTTAATACTAATGATGAGAAGTGCCCTGTGGCACAGGAATCCAGCGGGTGGGTGGGACTTGCCATAAACCACAATTACTTTCTATTGGCCAATCACCTGTCAGTAAACTGAGACAGGTCCCCTGCTTCAGCAAAACACCGGATGGAATATCAGAGGTTCAAGAGGATGTTTTTCCATTACCATATGAGTTGGGACAAAGCACTTCACAAAATAATCAATATTTCCTGCCGTGGGTTAATGATATGCTGTTACAGCCTCCAAACGAATGCAAGCCAAGCGCTCCACCCATGGCTGTGCTGCTGTTTACAAGAAGCGTTATGCTAGTACGGCAAGAATGCACTGTGGAAATCCCAAAACCATCGCTGACACCTACATAGGCAAACATAGACATTGTCAGAAGTGCCTAGCAAACATGGGGGTGGGGCTCCAGAGAGACATTATCATCCTGGTGTCTGGGCGCACTCCTGCCTGTGTGAGCTGACACTAACAAATGCAGCTTTAATCACCTCTGTGGCCTGAAGCATGGCCCTGCATGCCTGCACAGCATCACACTAATTAAAAGAACAAGCTTGCCACATGCCTTGTAGGAGACGAGACCGTCTGAGGTGACAACAGGCCTGGCTTACCTCCTGTAGGTAGATAACGTCTCTGTGTGTGTGTGTGTGTGTGTGTGTCCTTTGGAGCTTCTGAAGCAAAATTCCCAATGCCAGTGAAAATTATGTTTTATTTTCCTGCTTTGACTTAAAACCCCTACACCACCGCACATACAGTACTGTACAGTATTGCATGCACACACACACAATGCGAGCACATGTGCGCACACACTTTGTGAGAGTCTTTGAGGAAGTTGGCGCGACGGTGACATGTTGCTCAAGCTCGTACTTTTCCACTTTCCAAACGCACATGCACGCCTCAAAGAGTTCGTACTTATGAAGTTTTGTTTTGCTTTTAATAAAAGACTGAATGGAGGGTTTTTGTTTTGAGGCAAGCGAGCGCTGTCATTCCCAGAGAGGGAGAGAGAGAGAGAGAGACTAAGGGTTGACAACATTTTCAAAGCCTTGCCATTGCATCTAAGAGAGGCTTCATGTTTTTTCCTTTCTTATTTATTTTTCCTTTGTCTAATTATGCAAGTTCAGTGAACGTTCTTTCCAAATGGAAGTTTGTACAAGGTCTCCCCCACAGCCATGTTAGTGAAATGTTTCGCCGTCATGGTTGTCGTTGAGTCTTTTCATTGACACCATCACTACATGTACCTCCAATGTTTCCCTTGGAGGTAGAGGGTCGATAGAGGGTGAAAGGTGAGGAACACACTGGGCAAGGCACTGTCATGGGCTTCTGTTGGTGTGTTGGGTGAGACAAGGTTATGTGATCACAGGACACACACACGCATACTGTACATACATACTGTACACAAGCATAATAGAACATCTGTTGTTTTCGATGCCTCACTGAACACTACCAAAACAGTAAGGACAATGCTTACATTATGCCGCTTAAATATTTATGTGGCGACTCAGGGCTCTTTTAAACAGCGGCACTAAAACAGAGAAATCAATAGCAGCGTTCCAGCTCCTGAGCCGGAACATTTCCATTAGGAAATGGTAGATCCTGATTTCTCATGGAAGATTCAGACAGATCTGTCCGTTATGATCTCCCATAGGCAGCTGTAACAAACACTTTTATTTTTTTCACATTGGTTAGTTATATTTGCAAAAGCATTTTCTGCACTACTTCATATGTTTGTACATTTCCTTGTAGTTCTTCTGCCTTTCTATGTACAGAATAAAGGTCTCACTAGTTGTTATGCACAGCATACATCTTCAGCATGAGGGATGTCATGATCTGTAATAGGATGTGAATGACACGTCATCTTGTCAGCCCTGACTCTGTGTGTGGCTGTTCCAGTTATTACCTGGCTGCGTTATTAGCCTCTTGCCTGTAGCTAGTGGTGATGTATGAATGTCACATGACGTCCTTGATCTTCCCCCAGACAACAGCGGCATGCGAAGTAGTGCACGATCTTTCTCTGCGCCTTAATAATGGTGATAAAACAATTAATTACCTCTCCCGTGCCTCGACGCCATTGGTCGTTGATCCCCCCCCTTCTTCTCTGCCCAAGGTCACCCTCTGTGTTGCGATCTAATCCCTTAATGGCTGTGGTAATGACAGGGTCACATTAAGGGGGTGAGATTAAAAATTGATTAAACGGGGCAGGGGTGTGGCTTCTGTTTAGTTTTGGGAGTAACGTCTGTATCGCTCTATCTCCAAAAGCTACTTAACTACCCGGTGTATTGGATGAGCCGTAGCATTTTTTGGAGTAAAGCGTGCATTTCCCATGAGCCCCATTGTCTGTCATTGCCAAGAGCTGCCTTGAATAAGTAGCCACGCGCTTGTATTGAATGACGTAAATCAGTGTTGTTGTGAATCTGATCTGGATTCCTCTTAATAAAATGTACAACTTTACCCCCAATGGCGTTCTTTTAAAGAACCTAAAGGTACTCCTCCCCTACAACGCTTCCAGCGTCAACCTGAATTCCTGCAGTTCTGTGCACTTTTACTTTGACACTCAGTTATATTTCAAACAAACTGTGTACTGGAGTCTTTACATAATGTCTTTACATAATGTCTCACAGGTTAAAGTATGTTTACGTAGTGCACAAACTGTTCCCCTCTACCACACAGCCGCTCCCTAACTCATCCTTAACATGTCAAACTGCATTGGCCCCCAGGAATACAAACGCTCATAACGGCCCTGCATTTAATGAAGTCAGTCAGAGAGAGGGAGAGAGAGAGAGGGAGAGAGAGGGAGAGAGAGAAACTAGACAGAAGCAGACGCTGCTCTCTGATGTCCACATTTCATATCAGCCTGTGCCCAGGAGCTTGGCTTTTCTGAATTATTAATCACAGGACCCTTTCTTCTCTTTGCCCCCCTCTCTCTCTCTCTCTCTCTCTCTCTCTCTCTCTCTCTCTCTCTCTCTCTCTCTCTCTCTCTCTCTCTCT
>JAODLL010003692.1:0-11585 GCA_026546735.1 Forbesichthys agassizii
ACAACTACAACCCAACCTAATAGTGCACCTTTAAATACAACTACAACCCAACCTAATAGTGCACCTTTAAATACAACCACAACCCAACCTAATAGTGCACCTTTAAATACAACCACAACCCAACCTAATAGTGCACCTGTGTTACTGCACAAGTTCACAGGACGCGTTCAGACAGGCAAACAGCAAGCTGGGAGCCATGACAGTTACCCTGTCTTACCTTCATTAGACGGGAGATGTTCCTGAAGCGGGCCAGAGAGCCATAGGAACCCAGCATGTCCGCCGCTATTATGACCCCACCGTCAAACTTGATGCCCAGGACAGACGTTCCTGTTACCATGGGGTTACTAGGGAGGGGGTGGGGGCAGGAGGGATGTGGTATATTAAACAGAGACAATTTAGATAGGGGAACAAAATAAAAAATAGAAACTGAATTAGCTAGCAAGCTAATACACACACTTAACATATAGATTCATATGTTGACATTTGCACACAAATACAAAAAATAAAAAGCTTTTCGATTAGATAATTGCTCCCCAAACCACTGTATTCTTTATTTGAACTCTGTTGTAGTTACTGTATAGTACAAATGCCTAATACAATGTAATGAAGCCTGTATCAGATACATCATATATTATCGAGTATGCGTCCCTTTGGTGTTGGGTTCGAAGCCCCTGTACTACTGTAAATACATGGACGGCACATCTGGACTAACAGGTAACAAATCAAAGATTCACAGGCTGTCTATTATGTTATGACATGTTATTTTATTTACAGAGCTTATTGTCTGTGATACGTTGTCTTTTCAGCGGTGATGCTACCGTATGCTGCTTATTTACATAACGTTATCCAAATTTAGCAATAAACTAATAACTTTAGCATTTAGCTGGGTAACTAGCACGTTTGCGTTACTCAGCAAAATGTTAGACTGGATATATAAAAACATTCCACTTTTAATATCTATATAAATAATAATATACAAAAAGAAATATATGGTCGTTGGCTGACGTATGTAAACGCAGCGTAAATATAAATATATTGTAATAAGTAAGTTAGCTTAGTGTTAGCTAGCTCCATGATGATGCAGCAACCGGCGCTTAGTAGAAACAGAAAGCGGCGTATTATTCTATTGCACTTGATGTAAGACATGTGTAAAACGTGTCTTACAGTGTATGTGTTATTGGACCGCATCCCGTGGACTGACTGTTGCCTGGAAAGGAGTAGAACTGGCCTGGTTTTGGTCCATTCTCCCAGAAATTTAGCTTCAAGCCGCTGGAGTCCATGTTGAATCTTCACGGAAGTGACGACAGCGTGTTTTCGCCTGTTCGCGTTTTGTTTTTTTGAGTTTCCTTATTATCAGACTGGTGACACTTATGACATGTATGAGAATAAGAATATATTCGTATTATTCATATTTCTGGGACGTGAAGCCATTTTTAAACGTATTTAACAAAAACGTGTATGCTATTTGGCTTTAAATTTTAATATATTTTGCACCAAATGATCAGTGGTTGGATTTCAAAATAAGATCAACAGAAACAGACACAAATTATGCTTTACTTATGAATATTCTGTTTATATATAATACGATTGTACAGCCCTATTACAGCAAGCAGGTTTAACCAACTCTGAGTTGGCCAACTTTAAGATGGAAAACTCCAGTTTCCAGTTTCACAACAGCTGATATGAGTTAGCTTAGTTAAGCTGTGCATGACAATACAAAGCCATTATCAAAGGAGCTCAGATACTACGCTGCAATATGGCGACCGCCAAGAAATAAATCAAGCGTAACATGCTTAATAGCTGGACATGTTCATGCTGTACCTGTGGAAAGTTACTTAAAAAAAGCATACATTGGAGCAAGCAAACATCTCTCTTAAAGCAAGTCTAAAAAGTAGTGACTGCACTAAGCCCCTGCCCCAGAGTGCCCTTTCTTTAGTGTGATTTGAGTATAATTTAGGTTGTATATTTTGTATTTCCACACACCATTGTCCATAGTTCATGAATGTATCATGGTACAACAAGTATCTTACCATTTGTACAATAAGTATGTTATTGACAAGGCACCATTTCAGAAAATTCATTTTCTGCTTCTTATAATAGTGTGGTTTAAATGTTTGTGTTGTTTGTGTTCTCTACATGCTGTGGCCCTCCAAGATGTATTGGGTGCAAAGTTAAGCCATTAGGCTTTGGTGTCTTATTTTGTGTGGGATGAAGGGAACAGAGAGGATATAGGCCTAATTATGTTATACTGAGAGAATACTTGGGGAAGACCCAGGACTAGGTGGAGATATTATATCTCCACACTGGCCTGGGAACGCCTCGGGATCCCCTAGTCAGAGCTTTCCAATGTGGCTCGAGAAAGGGAGATTTGGGGTCCCCTGCTGGAGCTGCTGCCCCCGCGACCCGACTCTGGATAAGCGGATGAAGATGGATGGACGGATGAGAGAATAACACAAACTACAGTAGGCCTATAAAACTATAATTTAGCCAACCATGACCAAAAATAACTAGGCTATTATATCCTACTTCTTGTTATAAATAGCCTATGATACATTTACCTTCTATCAAACTACAGTGATGTCCCTGGCAATCACTGACATTTTTTCAGAAAAAGTTATTAAAAATTCAGTAGCTTCTTTTTAAAATACGTTTTGTTCTTCATTGGACAGAACAGTTACAGGTAGAGACAAGAAATGGGAACAGACTGAAAAATTCCCACCTGCTGGATTCAAACCCATCTACAAGAAACTCACGTAGTCACAGAGCTACTGCTTAAACCACAGCTCCAGGCCATACTTTCAGTAACCTATATAGAATATAATACTGTTGAACACAAATGTAAAAGGTAAATGTTAAGATAAATGTGACAAACAAACATTTCATTATGATATGGGAATCATCTATTGTACATCTAATCCGGGTGTCAAAATCATTTCCGGATGTAAATGTGAATTAATTCGGAAGGAAAGGTCTGACTACTTCAGGCTCAGTGGAAGGGAGGAGAGAAACTCAGGGTTTGTTAAATAAAACCTGCTAGCGAGCAGGTTAGGTTCACAGTCAGTTACCATGGTAACTTCTCCTGAGTTATCTTTCTGAAACAGAAAACAGTTTCTGTCATTTTAGGGTTAACAATCTCAGAGGTTTCAACACGCTTGCAGATATAGGACCCAGATGTATTTGCATTCCAGGTTAATAATGAATGAGGACTGTTTATATTTCTTAACCTGTGGGTTGATATATCTGGGCAGAATAAATACCAGGTGGTGTAATAAACAAGGATATTACATGCCAGAACATAATTGGCGTAGTGGTATCTAAATAATCAAACTTTGTAAAATGCCAGACCAATGTCTTGTTGCAGTCTGGATTGACGCTTACTCTCCAATGAGGTCTGTAAACAACCATGGCTGCCTAACCTTACTAAGGTCTGAGCCTTGAGTATAACTCTCTCTTCCTCTTACATTAGTGGTGCCACCATGCTCGACTAGGAAGAGATCACAATCACATCTGCACACACTTTTCTTATTCTTCTTCAGGTTGGCTGATCTGACCAGAAGGGATTTATTTTCTTCTTCTTGGCGTTGGAGGATACTCTTCTCAGATGGAGCGGCGCCGGAACAACCCGTCTGGTGAAGATCTATACTAGTCTGTGTAAAAGTGCTCATGAGGCTTCCACTGGTATAAGGGAAGAAGGGGGACACCTAGTGGCCAGTGGCGATACCACGGCCGTCTGGCTCCTCCCCACTGACTCAGCGCTCCATCGCTTTCTGCATCTACTTTCTCCGGTAGCCTATACCGTGTGATCCCAACAGCGCCATCACAGCACCGTGGTCCCTTGCGTACCGAGTAGTATTGGCCAGGTCTATTATCAAATAAGTTATTGGTTATCTTCCCCCAATGCGTCCAGCCCTGGAACGTTCAACGCTCGGTGAAAACACTGTTTGAGGGGGGACCTTGAAAGCAACGAACCGCGTCCCCGGAATTCTCTTCCCCATAGATGTGTAGTCCAGCCATCTGTCCGATATTTAATGTTTCATTATTTTTGTTCTTGCTTTTTCGCCACATCATTAAAGCTGCCCCGTTTAGCAACAACCAATATTGCCCGGGTACCTACCCCAAAAAGCAACACAGCAAATAACGAAATTAGCCTTTTGAAAGCTTCACAATTATGATGCACAGATACAAACAGGTAGACTAACATGTTTAAATAATGAAGAGTCATGAGCACATATAGTTCTTAGAAACTAAGTATACAAAGTGACCTAGCATTGAAGCTGTCAAGAGCTCCCACAAACCATATTGACGTGACGTTTCGCCGACGTCGCCGGAACTGGGACACTTTCTCTGTTGATGGACTATCATGAAATCAAAATGCCTAAAAAGAGATCGAAAGCGTCTAAAATACAGACACTGAAAGTGACAATAAAGAAACAATTGACCGCTGCCGGCAATGAGATATTTAGTATTTTTAAAGATCGGGGGGACATTGGTGACGTGAACATGTTGAAGATGCTGGTGAACCAGCGTCTGAGCGCGGCTGTGGAAGAGATCTTTGTGGCGTTTGAAGGAACCGTTCCATCCGAGCGCCTGGAATACCTGAAATATGAGACTGACTCAAAACAACGTGGTAGGCATGCTTTCTACCCCTTAAAACGTTTATTTTTTATTTTTATCACCGTTGTTACTTACTAGGGACATTTGTATAATAATAATAATACCTTTTTTTTGGACGCCTTTCAAAACATTCAAGGACATCTTACATTTCAAACAATAATGCTACAACATAACAAAGGTGGTGTACTATACTTAAATAGGCTATGAGTTTTTTAAATGTCTTGTTGTTTACTATTTGTTCATAAGCATGCTTGTGTAATTTGTATACTGAAAGTATACCTCAGTAGGCTTATAACTCAATTTTCAGTAAAAGCGTAAACCAGAGGCACAGGTTGACGTTAGTTCCAGACTCCTGCTTTGTTTTCCCTGCAGACCAGAGTCCGTCTGTCAGCGCTGGAGGCTGTCCCGGTAGCAAGAGCCACCACAGCGAGGCCGAGCCTCCCTCTGCAGGGAGCAGGAGCAGGGCAGCCAAGGCAGGCGCCCGAGAGCCCTCATCCGCAGACGGTGCTGATGTGGAGGAGGGGGAAGAGGAGGGCAGAGAAGGAGAGGCCCCTCACCCCTGCAGGGTGTGTGGCAGGGCCTACCAGAGGGAGGGCTTCCTGCTGAGGCACGCGGAGCGCCACACGATGGAGGCGGCATGCGTGTGCGGTGTGTGCGGCGAGCGAGCGGCCTCGGCGACGGGCCTGCGGCTTCACGTACACGCTCACCGCGAGGCCAGCCGCCGCCGCACCGCCGTTGGCCAGGAGGGCAAGATGGCCGCCCGCGCCCGGACGCACAAGGAGCCTCGAGGGGAAGACGCTTTGGATAGCCGGGGCGGCTTGGAGCGACACGCCCAGAGCCTCCTGGGTGAGGAGGTTATCTCTGGGGCTGGGGGCGGGGTTGACACAGACGCGGATGCCCCCGCGAGGCCTTACCGCTGCTTGAACTGTGGCCGGGCCTTTTCTCGCCGGGCCTCGCTGGAGCGCCACGCGCGTCTCCACAGTGACGGTGAGCATCCGCATGTGTGCGCGGTGTGCGGCCGGGTGTTCGCGGAGGGCGGTGTGCTGCGGCGGCATGCCCGGGGCCACGCCCGGCCGCACGCCTGCGACGCCTGTGGCAAGACCTTCGCCGTGGCCCAGCACCTGCAGGTGCACCAGCGCATCCACACGGGCGAGAAGCCCTTCGCTTGCCGCGTGTGCGGCAAGCGCTTCCGGCAGGTGGGCAACCTGGACTCGCACGCACGCATACACACGGGCGACAAGCCTTTCATCTGCGCGCTCTGCGGAAAGCGCTTCCGGCAGAAGGTCTCCCTGGAGACGCACGAGCGCTTCCACCGGGCGGAGCGGCGGCACGCGTGCCCGCTCTGCGGCAAGGCCTTCGTGCAGAAGGTGGACCTGCAGCGCCACGGGCTCACCCATACTGGCGAGAAGCCCCACGGGTGCACACGCTGTGCCAAGCGCTACCAGGAGAAGCGCTCGCTGGATGCGCACGTGAGGGTTGTGCACGCCGGGGAGGTGGTCGCCGCGACAACACCTGGGCCGGACGCGAAGAGGCAGGAGGGTCTGCACGCAAACTTCATGCAACTGTGATGCTTTTATAAGGGTAGCCAGACATTTTAAGCTAATGCACTCTTTTGTCAAATTCAGCGAACAGGCAGCTAGCAAAGTTCGCCTGCTGCCCGTTCTGTGTGCGCGCTGAATAAACTATCTGGTGTTTCTAGCTTTGACTCTGTAAATGTGAACAATAGCAAAGTAAAGGTAAAGGTGCTTTTATTGTCACATACACAAACATGTAGCGACATGTGTTCTCTGCATGTAACCCATCCCTCAAGGGAGCAGTGGGCAGCCGCTGTGCAGCGCCCAGGACCACCTCTAGGTAGAGGCCAGTGACTCTGGTCACATGACACTGAGTGGAGAGTGAACCTGGCATGTTTTTAGATAGTGGGGGAAACCAGAGCACCCAGAGGAAACCCTCGCAGACACGAGGAGAGCATGCACACTCCACAAAGATGGGGGATGACCAGGGTCCGAACCTGGGACCTGTGAGGCCACGGTGCTATCCCCTGGGACACTGTGGTGCAGACCGTCCCACACAACACTATCTTAGCCTTGGTAATGTGTGTCAAGTGGTGGGGGGTGGAGCCTCTGAGGGAGCACCCTATGGCATTGGATGAAGAGGTGTTTTTGTTTTGATTGAGTTCAAATATCAACAGTTTCTCTCCAGGATCGATGACATCACCTTTAATAGTGCTCGCCTGAGAGTGTCCTGCTGAAGAAGCAGTGGACAACATCTGTTGCAGTAGGAAGTCAAACAGGGTTCACGTGGGCTAATACTTACCACACAGCAAACCCATTCACTTTTTATTTATTTGTATGTATTCAGAAAAATAAATATTTTTAACTATATTGCTCTATAATGTATACATAAAAAATGTAACAAATATAATGTTACAAAACGATTACATTTTACTGCATTAAGTTAAAAACATCTTATTTTTGTCCACACTTTAGGAACCTGAATTGTACCTGTTGGATTTAGTTGAAAATTTGAAATACATGGTATTCAAACGGTTGTCACTATTATAAGTAAAAATAAAATGTAAAAAGTTGTAATAACCAAAGCCACTGCCAGGCAAGCTCGGTTATATCCACTATATACCGTCTTCCTCAACCTGCTTCAATTAACAAACATTTGTACATTTATTTGTATATTTGTACATTTATTGATATTAACTGAAACTGCCACAAACCTTTGCATATATAATGTTTTTTTGCCAGCCAACAATATGTTTTAAACACGTACTTCAGTTTATTGGACCAAGCTGAGTGAATACAAATAGTATCTATTCCAAATAGTTTGTACAGTAACTGATTTCCCAGCAAGTCGTTGAATTGCGTAATGTGTTTGAACACCATTCTCAGTCTACAGCAGTGTCGTTCCGCTGTAACCACAATTCACCACAAGAGGGCGCCAACACCATACGTGAAAGGTCCAAGCTATAACCAAAGTCCTTGGTATAACATAAGCAATACACATTTCTGATACTTGACAGTAAAATATTTAATATATTTAATTACCTGCATATTTAGACAGTTAAAATACGCAATCTGTACGTAAAGGATAGGCTACTGACAAGATAAAATGCAAATAATAAATTGCAATAATTGTAACCATGTACATATCAATATAATATATCAGTATAATATCCATATATGTACGTTTGATATAATGATATAACATCACTGGACAGAATTACCAGACTATTCTGTCTGCATTGACGTAAATAATGTAAAACGTTTTGCAATGTGACATTAAATTAAGTGGAAACATTTTCTTAAAATTTCAGATGGCAATTTATTTGTATCAAAGCGAAGACAATAGTTTAAAGTTAAAGACAGTTCATCACAGAGAGGGTATATCTATTTGAACTGATTCAAGACTGCTCCAATAGGCTAGGCCTACATGAGCAGAGCTTGTAGCCTATCGTGTTAATAATGTTTGTCGAGCTGCTAAAATCACATGAATATTAAAAGTCAGAATGTCACTGGATTACAAAAAACTAGAAGGTGGTTTAACATTGAATGAGAAGATAACTCCTGAAAGACAGAACATCTTGTTGAAGAACCAGACTCCAATATCAATCGAACTTCACCTACGGGTTGGAGGGGGCATCCCCGAGAGAGCTGTCAGGAAGGAGCCTGCGTAAATCACTGGGTCCAACAGCGATGGAAGGGCGAAGGGTCTTAACAAGCTAGACATTATGTTGTTTCACGTCTAGATCATTTGAAAGTGGAACTATTCCACCGGCCGCCGCCGTCGTGAAACTAAGTCGGGTTTCATACTCTAGCGATACGCAGCGAGAGACACACCGCTTCCCTAGGGAGCCTGCTGCCGCCCTGGCCGCATTATATCCGAACTGCTCCACAAGGAAGGATCAATATTTATTGGCAATTAGGCTACAACGTGCGCTGCCGGGCTTTACGGGCTCTGGAGGCGGGAAGATATCGCAGCGATGACGGGAAAATCTGTGAAAGACATTGACAGATACCAGGGTGTTCTTAACTCTCTACTAGCGCTGGAGGAGAATAAATTCTGCGCAGATTGCGAATCAAAAGGTGAGTGTTTGTAGCGCGCTTATGTGGTTCCTCCTTCTCCTCGCTGTCCCTCCTGACCAGGTCTGGAGCAGCCTCGATTCGTGCCGTGCTGCAGAGTCTCTCTCCCCGTCTGGAGGGCAGCCTGTCCTCCGGGCGGGACACGGAGCTAGACCGATTGTTCCAGCCAGGTGGAGAGACTAATAGCCTACAGGGAAGCAGGGTGGGGATCTAACCGGCAAGGGGTGCTATGCAAAAGAGTGCTAAGCACATAATCCTATATATCAATATATGGATGTGGCATTAACGTGAATGTTTAATCTGTCCAGAACACCGGAGCCGGTAGGCTATGGCTCAGTATACAATCCTGCCACCTACTGGCAAAGAACATAACCTTTTATATGGATGTATGTGTGTGTGGTTATATCTACACGTTAGTTTTAATGTTACAGTGTGTTATCTTTGCATGTGTACATGTTAGTTCATATGTTACTGATTCCATATGTGGCCATCACAAGGACCCAGGGACCAATTAGCATCCTCTGAGGGTCTACAGGCAGCTGTGGTCGTTTACTCTTGAAGGTGATAGGTGGTTCATCCACTCACCTGCCAAGTCTTTTTTTCAAAGTGCCCGTCCTTTTCCAATCTGTTTCTGTGGACAACGTCCTAGATGGTTATAGTGTGACCATCTGACGCGTCAGGCTACCTGTGGGCAAAACGCTGCCTGCTCCTTACTGACTGTATAGAAGCATCTGCTACAGGAAGCCGTTACCTGATTGTAAGGACTGTCTCCGTTCAGGCTGGTTCCTCCAGCCCTTGATCACATTAGAGTCTCAGGGAGGAGACACTAACTACAGGTCCCTCTATGGTCCCTATAGCAACGTAGTCTCAGCTTCTTCCGTCCATCCACACTACATCACATAAGCACTCTGTGCTGAACGTCTGATACATACACACACACACACACAGAGAGAGAGACTCCTGTAAGCTTAAAAAGACTTCCAGGAAGTGGGGAAGTGGATTTCCATTGGCTGTTAGCCCTGTCACTCACAAGTCTGCCCCTGTAAATCCGGTGCCACTCTAGTGTAATGCTGTATTTTAAGCAGTAACCTTAGCTGACCTATTTAACATATCTACAACACCTGCAAACAGCCAGACTTCTGTCCTCAGTGTAAGTTTAACGTCCAACTTTGATGTAGTTATGTAGTTGGTCGTCCTGCATGTCAATCAAAACACCTCTCTTGTCAAGTAGGCGGGTCTTGATGCAGTTAGCCAGCGCTGAGTCCCACAAAGCTCAGTCTCCACCTGCGGGGGGCGGTAGTGAGGCCCAGGCCAGCTCACACGGAGGAGCAGAAGCATAGCATTAGGTAATAGAATAACACGCATGACTCAGCGTGATTCATGCCTAGGCCCTGTTTGTCTCCTAGTCAGGTGGATGGTTCGCTTGGTTTGGTCTCCTCATGGATGGTGCCATTGTGGCATGCAGTCTTTATGCATGTTATTACTTTCATAGGATAATTTCACCAGAGAGAACATTAGCACATGGTGCTCAGTGTGGAGGTGTTTCACCGTGTGCACGCACATGCACTCATGATAGCGTACCCCCCACCCATGTCACCTGATGTCACCAGGCCAGTGGGATCCTCTCCACCTGAGCAGAGACCACAGCTGATGAGCTACCAGGAAGTAGCCACGCTGCCCGACGTGGCTCATGTGGGCAGCTGAGCCAGCTCTTAGCTTGCGGCAGAGAGACGGGCACACGTCGTGCGTGGAGAGGCCATGATGAATAATTAATAACATTACATTATGTAAACGTGTGCCTTGTGAACCTACAGCAGCTAGACCATACAAAACATTCACCCCACATTTGAACTGGGGCCACTGTTGTATGGTACCCCTCTTCACCTGTGTCTCTCTGTCTTTATTATTAATATTGTTGTTGTTGTTATTGTTGTTATTATTAATATTATTATTATTATTATTATTATTGTTAACTGTATCTAATTGTCCCGTTTAATTTCTATACAGCTACCAAGTTAACACGGTTGCATCCCATAGTTATGTTTACCCACACAAGCATATGCAGTGTACCAGCCCTGGGTTACCATTGATATATCACCTACAATGTAACTAGGGACTTGACAAATACAATACATACAAAAACTGTGAAAGCACAATATCAGGGCATGTATCGATACATTTATAGTGTATTTATCGATTTGTATATTCATCGATTTCATCGATTCGATTTGTTCCCTCATCTCTTTCTTTAACGTTCCACCTGCTGATAATTAAGCAAACGTGCCTTTTATTGTACGACGCGTACAGTTACATGAAGCAGGTTGGGGTTAGACATGTAGCTCAAGCATGCCACTAGACCATTAAGCCTCATGTGGGTGGTTCCATTGGCACACCGACTGCCAGCAGAAGGTGGGTGTGTCAGAGGGAAGTGGTCCCCTAGAGAGATGTTTGGCTCCATCTGTGTGTGTGTGTGTCAGAGGGAAGTGGTCCCCTAGAGAGATGTTTGGCTCCATCTGTGTGTGTGTGTGTGTGTGTCTAGTGTCTCCCTCCCTTGGTTAGCTGTTAGTCAGGCAGGGTGAATCACCGATAGCAGATAGAACAGGGCTATGAGTCAAACCCAGAGTGCTGGGCCAGCCACAGCATGACTGATGTCATTAGGCAGAACATTCCTCACACAGCAGACCTGCAGCAGCACATACTGTATAAGTGAGCGCAAGTTCAGCTCACAGTGGTTCTGTGGCGGTGAGGCCTGTTCAGTGCCGACCAGACAGGAAGCTGCACGTCACTTCCTGTTCAGTGTGCATGAAACACTAAATATATTGTAGCTGTGCCTTTTTTATATTTGATGTCTATTAGTAGGGCTGGGCGGTATGGACTTCA
>JAODLL010003694.1:0-11585 GCA_026546735.1 Forbesichthys agassizii
TATATATATATATGAAGACCTCTACTGTATATAGCATAGTATTGTATAGGCATTTTTTATATATATATATATATATATATATGTATGTTCAGGGGCGCTAACAATAGTAACACTGAATGACAGGCGCCACTGAATGAACCTGCTGTTTCGTCAAACCATGACAAATAAATGCTGTTTTTATTTTGGTTTCAACATTTTGTAATTGCTTCTTTATATATATTAAGCTTCATATAATAATGTAAACATATGTATTAATTAATTATCGAGTCCAGTTGGTAAATCACATTTACCCGAGAACACGCATACAGTATTATACAGTATGCCGATAAATGTATGAAGTATAAAACAAGTAACATACAACATGTCAAATATCTAAATATGATGTATTATGTGATTTAATTTCACTAAACAAACAAAGTTTTATATACAGTACAGTATAATATAAAAATCTATACCAAAATATACTATTTTATAAAATGTACACCTAACCAAAGCCTATATACAAAATAAAACATATGAACCCCTTCAACATGTACCTTCAACATGAATCATGTTTGGCCAGAAGGCATAAAAGCAAAGATTGTGAATGACAACTGAAAAACATGTAATTGTGCATGAAAAGTTTAAATTATGTTAATAACATGGCATAGCCACAGAAGTACAAATGGCAGTGACAATGACATTATTGTTAGCCTACATATAGGCCTGTTGTGGTGAACAATATTTACACTCACCGCCACAGAGAACCTATAAAATAACATCTGCCACATGCAGTCAGGATCACCCATACAAGTCCCCATAAGTCATGTTAATGTGTGAAAAGCAGAGATCAGGTGTGCTTGCGTGACCCATGAGTGTGTACGTGCATGTGTACGTGCACACGTTTTAGTGCTGGAGGTTAATCGGATGTGATTTTTGTATTGGGTGTACAGGAACACTGAAAGACGGAGGGAGAAAACAGCAGGGAAACGGAATGATGTAATAGAACAGGACAGATGGAAAGCGAATCACGGCTGAGAATTAAAATGTCACCGGGCGCTGAGTACAGATCAGCCGCACGCAAGCTGAGACACTGAGATCATTGGACTGTGTTTGAGAGTATGTGATTCCATGTCTCGGCCCCGAGGTAATGGTATCTCCTGTGTGGGGGCATGTGTGAAATTGGCTTATTTGTGTGAGGTTGGGCCCAATGGCTTGTTTGTGTTTGTGCACACCACACACATGTGGTTTTAACCTGGGACCATGGCTTACCTGCATGGATTATTCACAGGCTTGTCCAGTTATGCACCACCCTAGTCTATATGTCTCTCTCTCCCCCACACGGTGCATACTGTCATGTCACCGTGTAACAGACAAGACAAGACAAAACACAGGCACCATTGTGCTGTCCGCAAACCAACAATATTCCTTTGTTTCAACAGTGGTGTGCAAACTATCTAAACCAACCATCTTTCACAGAAAAGCATGTTTGCAGATCCTGGATCATGCTAACGTAGAAGTAATGGCGCGTTGTGTATTTGGATGTGCAATGTGAGTTCAAATAATATGCGGTCGGTGGTTTTCAAGAGGGAAGCTTGGGTGCTAAAATAATGCCTGTTCTGTTTCAGTTCACATCTTAATGCATTTTTCTCCCCTGCACCATGGCGAAGTAATAGCTTATGATAGCTCCGCTAATGCGTCATAGCCAGGTTATAAAAGCGTCATAGGAGATTTATGAAGACGGCTTAAATTACAGGAAATTCAGAGGCTAGAGCTGTAGGTTAGCCGCAAGGCGATGAGGGGTTTAGGGGGCCACCGAAAGAAGGACTCCTCAATCATTCCCTCTAGGGATATGGTTGACGTTATGTGTGTTTTATCGTCCTGTTGACTGTTTTAGCTCACAGGCCCTTGGGAGCCTACAAACCTACAAATTCAAAAGGCAATTTGACATTTTGGTGGTGTACTCCCACAAAAATCACAAAACATTTTAGTTACAGATATAATATTTACAGTATAACGCAAAACTATTCAGAAGCATCTCATGGGTTTAAAGTTGATTAAATAATAAAGATATAATTCCCTTGTTCCCAAGTTGTTGTCCCAAAAACTGTTGTCTTAAAATTCCAACACTTGAGTGTTAAGTGCCTGACTGGCAATCCTCTCTACAGCCCTGTACACTTTTAACAGTTATGCTGTACAATATTTAAACTGTGAGCTGTGGAGGAATTGTACTGCTTGTTATGTTAAGAAAGGAGTGAATGTTTAGGTTGATTAATAACAACATTGAGCACACAATTGAAGATAATTCAAGCAAACACACATTGAGTAACAGTGACTTTGACCCATACATAAATATATACGGTATATTCATACATAATCCACACTTCAAACTCCCTATTGTTAGCATGCAACAGTGCCAGGAGCAAACCCAAGCCCCTACTAATCTTTTACGTTACATTAGCATGCCTAGTATTGTATGTCGTCAATCGCTACAGGCTAGCGTAGGGGAGAGGGACAAGATATTTAGCAGGGCTGCTAAGCTCAGACAGCATATGACACCGAGGGCATTCTCTCTTCCTTTTTTCACTTTTGTTTATCGTGTATTTTACTATTTTCTCTTTTAGTCCGTGTCATTTTCTCATCTCAGAATGTTTTGGTTTTGCTGTCATTTCAAAACAAGAATTCCCACTTTGTATTGACATAATACAACACACTTGTGTGATGTGTGTGGGAGATATCCTTTTGTAGAGCAATTTTGTAATTCACGACGTAGATATTTTCTCACATACATTCAGACAAAGTATACAGCGTAACACATTGTAGAACAGTATAATTTGTCTTTTACATTCTCATTCTGAATTATCTGTGTGTGAGTGGCAAACCCATGCCATGTAGAGTGACAGTCAACTGTCAGTCACACTGTTTTTCATACAGTCACATCAACATATTCAAAGAGACACTGGTACCTGTGTTAATATCACATCATTCGATGGTTTTCTGTGTGTCTATCACACTGCATGCTGCTTAGACCCGGGACATCATACTGCAACACGGGACATAAATAGACACAAAGTAAATGGAGCACTCGGCTAGCTAATGCAAATGCAGGTCCTCGGCACCCAGCATGGTAAACATAGCGTGGCTGTGCTGCTAACCCAAGCTGGGAGGTACGTGAACGAGAGCGGTAACTAGCCGCCATGCGAAAGGTGAACGTCAGCTGACGCTGTAGCAGATTATGACCTTGAAGATAGAGTAAAACAGATATACCCTTTTTTATGACGCCCGATCCTTTCTTTCCATCCAGCACACCTTTTCCCATCGCTGCTCACTATTGTCTCAATTATTCACCCCCCCACCCTCTCTCTCTCTCTCTCTCTCTCTCTCTCTCTCTCTCTCTCTCTCTCTCTCTGTCTCTCTCTCTGTTAGCCTTCTTGTCAAGCATTTGCAGTGTTTAAAGCAATGAGCTGTCTGTTTATTGTTGTATCGCTGCAAAGATTTGGGGAACTTGTGGCTTAAGTGGAAACTTTAGCATCGTGATTTAGAATATTTTGAGGTTGTGATAATTGCAGAATGCCGTAGCAACGCGCGTGAGCCGTCTAACCATATGGAAACAGTTAAAGTCAGCAAAACAGCAGTTCCTTTACAGACTTATTGTCAGTGATTACGGGTCGAAAATGTCAGTTTAAAACACCAATACACCTCTATTAGAATTATACTTATATATTATACTTATATATATATACTATTATATACTATTACTACTGTGAGTAACTATGTAAATAGACAAAATATTTGTAAAGATGCATTGCAGTCTGTCAATGTCTTTATAGTATCGCATACTGTATGGAAAGTATTATTGTATTTGTTCTAATGATTTCATAATATATATTTGTATATGGTACAAGAGGGAGAATGTTGTTATACACACAAGTACGTTCTAAGTAAGACATGACGATACAAAAGTGCTATGTTAATACAGTATATGTTTAACGTGCTATGTTAATACAGTATATGTTTAACGTGCTATTTTAATACAGTATATGTTTAATGTGCTATGTTAATACAGTATATGTTTGGCTCTGGGTGTGTCAATGAAGCTCATTCATTACTTGTTTGTTTCTCTCCTCCTTTCTCACCGTTGTGTATTTCCCGTCCATGCTCTGTGTAAGGTTGCACAGCAACAGTTTATTTTAATCTCTCTCTCTCTCTCTCGCTCTCTCTTCCTCTCTCCCTCTCCATCGCTCTCTCTCTCCTATTCTCTCTCTCTCTCTCTCCTATTCTCTCTCTCTCTCGCTCTTTCTATCTCTCTCTTTCTCTCCTTCGGGTCATTTCCTTTCATCTCCGATTGCCTCCTGTCGCCATCATATCAGCGACACCTCATTGCAAGACATTGGTCTACTTCTTATCCCCCCCTCCGTCCTCTAATCATCCCTCCATTCTTCCTCGTGTGTCAGGAACTATTACTCTCAGACATTTTGTCGCTGCTTTGCGTCTTTTCAGAACTTTTTCTCTATTCCAAATTTTGACCTTTTCATTAGCCCAGATCCATTCTGTTATCCTTCACTCCATCTTTTGGCTTTCTGTTTTTATTCTTGTGCTTCAGTCACTGACACCTCTCATGTCAGCAAAGAGTATATAGAAAAACTTGGAGATGGAGGGAGGTGTCTTCTTTCCTTCTCTCTCTCTCTCTCTCTCTCTCTCTCTCTCTCTCTCTCTCTCTCTCTCTCTCTCTGTGTCACACCTCTCGCTGCTCTCTCCATCCCCCCATCTCTGCTTAGCCTCAGATGCCCTGAAGCAATTGCACGGCGGCGGGAAATGATTTTTTTGTTAAAGGAAGTTAGGTATGGGAGTAGCCCCCTCAGGCTATAATGGAAAGATAATGGCTTGTGTGTGTGGCTGTGTAGCATTCGTCCAAACAGACACACACGCACAGTTTCAGCTCATCAGAAAAGTTTGTATGGACAATTGCTGTACTACAGTGGGGAATGAATCAACCACTATCAGCATCAAAGTCTTAAGGAGCCTTTGTCCCTAAACATACAGACTAGTTGTCTACTTTCAGTCAATGTGGCATAAACATGCTAAATGTTGGCTTAATGTGTTTGTTTTCTGTTGTTATCTTGTCTGGTCCCACCGCACCTTCTCTCCCAGTGTCGTTTGACCTGTAGCTGAGACCAGTACATCTACATTGACTGGCATGCTAACATTGTGGACCATATTTTAACCATCTAGTTGTCTAAATCCCATTGCATTATTGCATTTAGGGCGTGTCCAAATCCACTTTTGCTAGTTTAACGGTGGGATAACATTGGTTGCAGCACCACATCAATTTTCCACGCACTCAACGTAATGTTGATCTGCTGATAGTGTTCTCATTGGGATCTCATTGGAAAGCTGATATTGTGCGGTGTAAAGACACCATAACACATGGGGTTGTAGGGTAGTCAATGTTACCAAACATACCTGACATATCTGTCTTGTAAAATATATACTGTATGTAATCATCTATGTTTGTGCTGTCTTATAGATTTAAGGAGTTAAAAAAAAATACTAAAAACGTTGAAAAGAGTGTAACCCTTATGGAGTCGATTCATTTTTGCAACTGCCAATAGCTACAAGGCTAAATCCTTTTCATAGCCTTACAAAGCAGGATTGCAGTCTGTCTTCTCAGAATGTAATTTAAGAGTGGATGTTTCAAAGTCAATAATTCCTTTAATTGAAAATTAAACACTGGCATTGCTGGGGGTGAAGTGTTTGAATATGGGCTGAGCCACAATTATCGTTTAATGCCGAATACATTCAGCAAAGCTTTCCATTTTATTTTCTCTTTCTCCAGATGGTCTCTTGTGTTTTTTTGGGCTATTTATTCACATTAAGGCCTCGATAGGATTACCGGCCGCTTTAAATCATCCAGTCTAGACCCTTTTCCTGGGCCCCTGCTTCCAGGACTTGGTGTGGAGTGGAACCAATACGGTGCGACAGGATTGCTAGTAAATTCCTGCACACTCCTAAATAAGAACTTATTAGTGCTCGCCTGCCGTGGAAGTTTGACATTTCACTGCTTCTGGTGGATTTTTTTTCTTCTTCTTTAAATCGCTGCTTCTGCAAATGTCAGTCGTTGACACTCTGGAATGGCTGACCGCATGAATAGAAGCCATTGTTGGTGCAGGATATAGTATCACAGAAAGAAACCGTGTTTTGTACATACAGGGGTGTTTCTATGTATGTGTGTGATGTTTCTGCAGCGGTCCCCCTAATGTCTCTTTTGTGTCCCCCCCCCCCCCCCCACACCGCCTTCAGCCACGTCAGATGGCACGCGCCAGGGCCTGGACAGCATGCGGGGCGGAGTGTGTGCCACGCAAGGCATGAAGGTGGTGCTGAAAGTGGGCCAGAGTAAGTCGTCTTCTCTATGTGTTGTCTGTCTGTCTGTCTGTCTGTCTGTCCACTGCCACCTAAACCAGCACACACACACAAACTCTCTTTCCCTTACCTCCCAGATGATATTCACCACACACGCTGATAACAGCACACAGCATACGCACAGCACACGCTCGCAGGCGCACACACACACACACACACACACACACACACGCTGTATGCCTATTTTCTCTCACCCCATCTTCTAAGACACACTGCTGTGCGCGAGTGTGTGCGTGTGTGTGCGTGCGTGAGAGCATATTAAGGCTCATTAAGCGTCGAATACAGGAGTGATGTGGAGTCAGTCCCCTCTAATGAGGTCTGTTGACTCCCTCGTTTGCTCTGGGTTTAACTACTCCTGGCTCATGCATACACATGCACGCTCTAGCCTGGACGTACACGTGAGCACACATAGTGTGCGTGATTATGGATAAACATGGCACACGGCAGTCATACATGCCACACGCACTGAGGCTGCGAGCACGTATAAATAAATACCAACACACACAAATGCCACGCCGAAATTAGTCGGCAAATGCGCACTAGCAGAACGACCGCCTTTCGCCTTCGAGCCCACAGCCAGTGATTTTTAATGGCTCACAGCAGCACGCACTTAATAATTTGTTGGGAAAATCTTTGCTGTTAATGACCCACACACGTAGTATGTTTGGAAAGTTGTGGGAGCTCCAATCAAGCATTTTCACCGACCTGCACATTCCTAGACATAATGTACAGCTGTCCTTTACTTGACCCCTTTGGCATACGCACACACAGTAGACCGTCACACCTCCAACCCCCCTCTAACACATATAGACACACATAGGCGTGTGCACAGCCAGCCAGTTACTTTAAGTCACTGTTATCAGACTCCATTGGCGTGTTGTAGGGCATAGTCAGCCAAAGGGTTTCTGGGTTCCTTAATCCGTCCGTAACATCAACATAGTCAGCACCTAGCTAAAGAGAAATTCTACCTCACACACTTTGTTTGTTTGCGTCCGACTTTATAGTAACAATCGCTCCTTAACTTGGTTTAACTAACAAATGAACTAATCTGGTTTGTGGAGGGTCTGTTCCATTCTGACCGTTCTAATGTGTTTTCTGCTTTTCTTTCTTCATAGATTTGCTTCATTAAACAATAAGGTATTACACTTGCTGTTACTGGTTTTAGTTTAAGTTTGTTTTGGAGGTAGCCAACACGTTTCATTAAAATCTAAAGCTAGAACTACACTGCAGCGTTTTTGTCTTGTGTTTGTGGGAGTGGCTGCTTATCAACAGAGGTCGTCAGGTCGCTGGTTGACTCTTTGGTGTAACCGCTGGACCCACCGCTCCTATCAACTGAAACCCGACACTATCAACTTTTTCTAGCGATTCAAATTTTGAATCGGCAGGGAGAGGTGCAGGAAATCGCTATCGTTTCCACCAATCACAATCTAGGTAAAGGCTTTCTTGCAGAGTAATATCAATATCAATATAAAAAACACAAAAACCTAATAACAGTGGGAACATTCATTTTTTTCAGCAGCCCAAAAACAAGTAAACTCTTTGAATATCAACATGATACCTCCACGTCACGGCAAATGGATGCGCCATGTTGCTCGCCTGTTTATGTTTCCTATGATGCCTTCATCTTAATATAAGATAATATTTTATATTAAAACCATGTGGAGCTAGGTTCTTAAGATTATAGATCCAGGCGGTCTCTTTTTAACAATACATTTTCTAATACTTCTTTTCTTTTAAGAGTGACATGTCCAATTTATTGGAGAGAGGAATTTGGTCAGTTCATTTTTTTAAAAATCAACTGAGACTGGATAGGTCCGATATTTACACCATATCATACTACGGTGTTCTGATATTCGTATGTACAATGCATGTAGTTTGGCCCACACAATTCATGCCACAGGGTCAGATTATTAAATAAATGACTGAGGATTCCTTTAATGGGAATTTTTATTCTGTATGTGGATGCCTAAATGCTTTACATTTGTAAGTGCCATTGCATTGGGCACAGGCAATACACTTGTAGTTACCATAGAGGTGCAAAAAGACGTCGAGAAGGGGCAGCTTCAAGAGGTAAATCAGAGCGTACTAAGAGATCTTGGAAGTCAGTGCTGCGTGAGAATACGACTAAAGGGGAATCTGAAAACCCATCGCTAATAGATTCATCAGATTTAAAAATATGGCAATGTGTGTACCCTTCACCTCTACACTCCAGGTGTGCCTTATTTTTTCCGTGTTATAAAGGCTCATTGTACCTGCTCCCCATCATACCTGCGTAACAATGAGTAATTATAGCTCATGCCTGAAGCATGTCATTTCTAATGATAGATATATCAGTCTTTATGGAGAAGGTATTCCCTTAACAAACAGGACATATTGGGTAAAGAAATATGGCAGCCAGTTGATTAAATGTCTCTGATAAAGGGTGAACTAAACAAAAAAACAGGCAAATTGGCAAAGCAGTTAAAGGATTTTAAATTTCCATCACATTTCCATGGTTTCTACATTTGCCACCTTGTAAATCTGTCTACAGTCACTGTCTTATGACTATACAGTATTTGGTTGAAAGCTGGTTAGGGGCCTATTCGACTGTAACCCACACTGACAACATGCATTAACAAATACAACATGCTGAATAATTTTCAGCTATCAGTTTGCCAAATTTATTTTTTCCTTAAAAGGAGGCCAGCGTTATTGGCCCTGTGAAACCAAGCCTAGAAACATCTGCTTTAGATGGGTTGAATGGGGCAAAGCACCATGAAGGTGACTAGTCATTTTTATGTTGTATAATAATCAGTCCATGGGGCTCTCATCTAAGAGGAACTACAATCTTGGAAAATATGCCCTTGTGGTGCATAAGAGTGTCCTAACTAGACTCATAATTGGGAGTTTTAAAAGTGTTTATTCGACTTTGGGTTAGTTTGTGTGCTGTGTGCTATTGTTGAGGTGTAAATGGGGAAAATCTAAGGTATACCAAAATAAGCCAAATACATCTAGTACTTGTGTGGTGTGCTGGTGTGGAAGCTCTTTTATATCCATATATAACCACAGTAAAAAGACCACATGGCCACATAGGCTACCTGATGTAGCCCGGACTACGGGGAATGTAGCCCTCTCAGTAACAGGCATAGAGGACTGCTACACATCATTGGAAGTGTTTTAGAGCCTGGGAGCAGAGACACTGACCGCCCTCGCTAACAAAGTGCTGGAGTACTTCATGCCTCCACAGGGAGAGGAACCTCTCTCAGGGGTTTTATCACCGCGGGGGCAGGATAGGCTAGTGGTTAGAAGGGTCCATGTCCAGATGAAAGGTCTTGGGTTCAATCCTCCACATGCCGACCTCTGATGGGCAGGTGGAGTTGAGGCCTAGTCACTTTCTCACTTAACTCAGATATGTACCAAAGAAATATGTCTACGGCTGTTGGCTCTCCAATTCGACAATGTGTTTCCTTTTCATTAGCCTAGGTTAGACTGTCTTTCAATCATAAAATCAACTGGCATGAGTTTGTGATGCCTTTTATCACATTAACAACCAAGTCATGCAGTAGCCTAGAGTAGCCTACCATAGCCTACTAAGCCAAGAGCCTTAACAGTACGATGCAATTGGTTTGTGGTATGCACAAAGCGGCATCATAATGTATTTGTGCTGCAGGTTTCTTTTTAATGAGAGCAGTAACTGCCCTTGAGTACATGTCAGTGGCGATCAATTGAACCAGCTATATGGCAGTGTAGCAACATTGTTCTGAAACTAGCATGAAATAAGGTAGAGCTTTGCTCCATTAATTTAGTATACTGTATAGTTCAATGGTTCACTCACCAGGGCTCACTTTAAGTGAAAGAAAATGCAGTTTTTCCTCTGTGCAAACAAACTACTCCATGTTAACTTAGGTACTTGTTAAAATTGCGTTTACAATAGCCTAAACAGTCGTTAGAGTGAGGATAATACTGTGGCTGGTGGACAGTGAACACCAAGGCACCAGTTTCTCATATAAATGAATGCTTTTAAACCTGCATGTGCTCAAGTATTAACTGTACTATGGCCCATGGGGAAGACTTGTCTTGGTTTAGCTAACTTGAGAAAATGTCATGAACAACCTTCATTTTAGTCTTGGCCAACTACAGGAGCTCACACACCAGAGGGCTCTCACGTAACATTCATGTTCTGACGCTATGGGTCATACAATTACTCATTTGTATTTATTAGTAACACGAGAAATGCCAAGAATTTCTGTATACCTAAAACCGCCAATGGGCAAATCTTACCCGTGCGCCTAGATACTGTTTTTGCTTGTTCCTAAATGGATTCTGTTATTTCATTAACTGTCTTCTACTGTAAAAATGTGTGTTTAGTCACATATAAGCTATTCATGAAAGCAAAGATCCCGGCACCTTGCTGTAGGCGGGAATAGCTGTTCATTCACACCAGCAGTGTTTATAGCATAAAACTCAGTTCTGTATGAATTTGCACACACTTGATTCATGATTGCATATGTGTCCGTGGTCAACCAGTATTGCGTGTTGTCTCCTCCTATCAATGAGCAGAAAAGAAGCCCAGAATCTCCCAAAACCAGTTGAGATACTCAACAACATTTAGATGAGAAAAGTATTGAACCAAGTCTACATGACTTGAAGAGTCTCAGTCAACTGACGGGTCACCAGCTAATGTTTTGACTCGCTGACTTTCAGGGGGCAGCCCTAGCAATGCGTACATGCAAGTTGCACGTACGCATTCTATGACCATCAGGAAACTACCATTATTGACAACAACGATAATGCATGTATAAACACAACACTGCAATGATGATTTTTTTTAACATTTGTATTATTTTCTATAATTACAGATAGTATATTCAAACTAATTTTAAGCAGAACTGATCTTCTTGAAATAGAACAAAATTAGGAGATGAGAAGTAACAGTAGCAGTATCTCCATCATTGTCTATCCAAACACGCACACGCACACACACAAACTTGAATTTCACATACACTGACCTGTCTCTATTTATCTTATTTGATATCTATCTTTCTTTCTGTCTTTGTTGCCGTGCCACAAACACACACGAACGCCTGCAGACAACCCAGAAAATATGAAATATTTTTTCAAACACTCATACACCTAGATAGATACACACTCATACATCTAGATAGATACACACTCATACACCTAGATAGATACACACTCATACACCT